>JAZDUH010000147.1:6832500-7130000 GCA_036419115.1 Scarus forsteni | reverse complement strand
GCCTCGTTCACTTGGTTTTGGCACTGCATGTGGCATTGTTACACAACACACAAGTATTATATGATTGTCGTTATGTGACATCAGTGTCATTATGTGCTTTAGTTCATCCTGACCGTCTCTGGTAACAATAAAACAAGTTTTTGTTGATGATACTGCTGTGTTCCTTATAATGTCAGAAATATACACCACCTGCTGATTAATTTGAAAAACAGCACTGTTTTGTTTCACTGGTCCAGTTTTATAAATACAGGCTGGAAAATCATGGACATTAATTTTCATATCATTCAGGGCCATGGAGGAAGAGATGACAAAAACATCATAAAGGCAGCACCTAAAGATATTCTGATGATTTACTAGTTGGGATACTTTTTAGACCTTAGTGTCATGTTTTATAATACTATTTGCACTCTCATTGAACACTTGGTTATACTTCCCTAGCAGGCGGTGGCAAATGAACTGACGTGGGATTGGAAACAGAAATGTCTTTGGTTTTTTTTCTCGTGGCAAACCAAATGTCCCCAGACCTGTAGGGGGCAGTGTCTTAAAGGGGTTATATCTATTACATGACTTAATATACTGAAGATCAACAACAAAGAGAACCAGAGAAGCTACCGATGAAACTGGGACAAAAGAGGAGATTTGCCCCATGCAGCTGCAAAATCAAAGCCTTGCAGAGCAGACAGACCTGCCTGATTCTGAAATCATTGCCAGCCTTCACTGTCCAAGGGTTTCACTCAGCTAAATGCTTAATGGCGCAATCAGGGATAGAAGCGGGAGCAGCGGAAGCAGTGGGCGTGACGACAACAGGAAATGACTTGACAGGAAGTGCTTGAAATTAATGGCAGTTAATGCCGGTTATCCTGTGGACGTCATGGTTACTCAGTGATACTTGGCGAAATATACTCTCCTTAGAAGTTTACATGGGTTGTCTTTGACAAGGTTCATGTCATAAGTGTTGAATGATATATATATGTGGTATAGTTTAATGTGAAACGATAGTCTTAAGGTAGTTAAGCTAACGGTTAATGACCATTAGCCGCTGCTCCGGCTAATGGCTAACAAAGGCAAACAACAGTAAATGGCCAATAACTGCTGTTTGCCCTTGTTAGCCATTAGCTGCTAAGAACGCTACGTCATAGCAACGCTGCTTGAAATGGATTGGTCTGCGAAGAGCTGAACGATTGTCCAATCTGAAGCTGTTGTTGTTTTGAAGGTTCTGCTCCTGAAAACATTTTCACAGGGCTCCTCCCAGATGGATTAGTGAAATACTTCCTATATGGAACTGTCCATCTGGCATCTCAGGTTAGCAAAATCAAGGATGGCGAGACAAATCGGACCATAATATATTTGTAAATCCAAGTGTAGAAATCGGAAGTGTGTGTTGGATGTGATTATATTGGGGAGACCAGGGTTGGTTGTAGCAAGGGTTGTCACATGGGTTATCGTTCACAGTCCTGCCAAATGTTACATAATAGAAGTTGGGGTATCTAGGCACAATAAGTGACGTCTTTAGTTCACTGCTGGCTACTGACTGAAGTGCATTTGTTTTTGCTAAGGCAAGGCAATCTTGATCAGGATTTTACAAAACTTAACGGTCATTACTTTGACTTAACATGGGTGGGCAAGGGGCGTACAAAGGTACTGTACTCCAAAGGGGGGTACCACGATAAGAAGAGTGAGAAGAACCACTGTCCTTGAGGCTCTGTGCATATGGAACAGAAAAGTCAAATATAATGAAATATTATTTTTGCACTTATCAGAGTTCATGTCCAGCTGTTGCCCTTTGAAATGTATAATCTGTTGTTTGACATTTTAATTATTTTCCTTAAAACCCTGCTACCAATTTAGACACTTTCTATGAGTGTAAAAATCAATAATAAAAGTGATTGCTGTCGAAAATGAGCATATCTTTGACTGCATCTTTGTTTAAAGAAGATAAATAAATGTTTTCTTTTTCAAAGAGATGAAGAATTAGAACTTTACTGTATTTTAAGATTTTGCTGATGAACATTCTTAAAAATACTTACGAAATGCTTTTTCAACTCGGCTCATTAACTTGATACATCAGATATTTTTCACTAATCCATCAGGGTAGGAGCCCAATGAAAGTGTTTGGGAATTGGAGGAATCTTTCAATAGTATATCTGGCAGGTGATTGGACAATTGTTCCATCAATCACATCCGATAATGTAGAAGGCAGGCATTACTGCCTTGGTGTACAGAACAAAACAAAAAGCACTTTCTAGAACAAAAGCATTTCAGAGGTGGAGCTACAGTATCCTTTCAATCAAAAAAATGCTGTCCAGATCTGAAAAAATTGCAAACAAAGCTGTTAGCTTCTGTGCTAATCTCTGCACCAGCAGTCACTTCCAGCTGTTGTCTTGCTTGTAGCTCCCATCTCTTCCTGCTCTAGAGGATGCTGATGGGGCCGTGCAGATTTGGGCTGAGCACTTTGGTTGTAGGTTGTAACTTTGGATGGATTTGTCTGATTACAGACAACAAATCAGGTCGAACCAGCTGCACTGCAAACTCCTTCAATTCAAAAACACGAGTTTGAAGAAAATAATTCAAATTAAATGCCCAAAATGATTAGGTTTTTCTTTTTCCATGGCAATGAAAAATAGCGGTTCAAGTTTTAACAACACATCAGCAACAAAAAAGAGAGATGCTGGGCAGAACTGCTGGTCAAACTTCACTGAAAATGTTCATATATTTGGATAACAGGTGAGTTTAACAGTATTGTTGTGTAGTGTAACTTGTCTTTGCTGCCAAGTCAATGTGACGTCAAGTAACAGGATCTCAGAGAAGGTAATGGTGTCAAGTATGACCTTGTTGAAAGCTCAAAATCCAGTTTTGTGTTGCTGTAGTGTCACCAAATGTCAGATTATTTATTTTCTGTCATTCCTGGAACACAGCATTACGGATTGTTATGTGTGTGTGACTATCCAGAGACTCGCACAGGCTGGTAAGCTGTGAGTGTTGTTAACGTGATGATCGTGAGAAACCAAACACACTTCTGAATGAATGAGAGACTACATGATGAGTAATATTAACCAATGAATGGGGCCGATAAAGTTGAGCAAGTGGAAAAAAAGCTAACGGATGGCTAACATCTGGTTTGTGCACTGAGTGAGCAGCCAGTTCGAGTCTTTGAACAGAAGGGAAGGAAATAGGACATTTGCATGTTTTCTGATGAATGAAAAAAATGTTGATAAAATCACCATGATGCAACTGTACAATCATCAACACAAAAATAAAAACCTAGAGTAAAATCCGAGGTGAGAGGTTATATCCACAACAATATCAACAACAAAACAAACCAAAAAATAAAAGAACAAAATGCTATTCACATGTACCCGCAATGTAAGGAATGGTTCCATACAAAACTAGACCAGAGAGCTACTCCTAAACTATGGAATGAAGTGACACTCAGTAGTGCTAATAGAAAGTTCATTGTGACGGGCCTTCTGCTGGTTCGACCCCTGAGACCGCCAGGGTTCCCAGGTGCTGACGCATGCACACACACACATTCACACACATACATGCACGCTGACACACATACGCTAAAATCCATTGGTCAGTCCTCGAAGACCTCCAGGAAGAGAGGAGGGAATAGCTCAGTGGGACACTCCACTTTCATGTGGAGGAATCGGCTGGCATGGCAGGCGCCGATCATCCGCAGGTCCGTCACCTTCATTAGCAGCTTGGGCCAGAAATGCGCCACTTTGTGTTTACGGTAGTTGATGTAATGTTCAAAGGCCAGCAGGAACTCCTCTTGGCAACGTTCGATTCGCTCCACACTACTCAGGCCCGGTCGATCTGTGGACAGGAAGACAACAATGGTTATGGTTATGTGGCAAGTTCTAGAGATGTGAAGTTTGAGCCAACATGTGAGTTTTAAGAACTGTGTTTCCTTAAGGGTCCACTTAAGGCTGGGGATAAGAGGTCTAGGGCAGGGGTGTCCAAACTCTTTACATCAAGGGCTGCATAAAGAGTAATACAGGGAGGACTGAGCCACTTGCTGCGCCTCGCTTTAAGTTCATTAAAATTAAAGTTTTAGGGTTTAGGGCTGGATTATCACCTTCCAAGGTGCCCTTGTAACCCAAGCTATTGCTGGATTCACACCTAGTGAGCATGAGAATGACCTTCTGAGCAGTAGGAGTGGGAGACACTGACAGATTATCTTCACTGTCAGACACAAAACAAGAATAAACTGCAAGAATGTTGGTGTGTGAAGATGAATGCTGCAATATACTTTGTTAATAATACCTTGTGACAAAGTAAATACGGTAGAAAATATGGTTGAAAATGTGCATGATTTGCACATTATTTGCTGCTGTAATTAAAATGTCTTTAATCATCAAGGGTCAATTCAAAATGGGCAGTGGGATGCATTTGGGCCCCCCCATTCAGAGAGTTTGCTAACAGTGCACGATTGGACTAACAGTTCAGAAATACCTTGGCTGATTTGGGGTATGAAACAGAAGTGTTTTTATAATCTTGGGTAACAGCTTTATGTTTCTGTAGTAGCTGAAGGTATCAGAGAACACTTTTCTTCACAACTATTTAATGATTAACTAAAACACACTCAGAGAGCAAAAACCTTGGCCAAGCACGCAGAATCATGTTGATATCATTATTAGTTAGACAGTTATTGAGGTAAAGCGATCATTTGCTCTTGCTGGTTATCTGGATCACCACCAAAATGGAATTATTTATAATTTGGGCCATCACCAACATCTCCTGAAATGTTCAGCAAATTTGTCCTTTAGGTTTTGTATAATCTTGCAAACAAACAAACAAACATATTCTGGCAAAAACATAACGTAATATATACAAAATAACACAATATTGTTTTTAGAATACAATATAAAGCATTACTAAACATACATGGGAAGAAAGGCTCAAAGTAAAATATCTGTACCAATATCTATAACACTCACTGTCATGCTTAAATACAAAGTTTAAAATGGACTATTCTGTGCCAATCACATGAAAAAATGCACCTTATTTACATTTTGAAAAAAAATATGCTTTTGGAAGAATTGATTTTGATGAAAACATTATATTTGCAATGTTCTTAAAGTTTTCAGTATGTGACATTTGGCCCTCATAGAGTGAGGTATAATGTGGCCCTTTTGGTAACCAAAGTTTCTTATCCCTGATCCAGTCTGTATTCAGTGATTCCTTTCTAACCTGCTTTTATGTGGTATTTGTTTGGTATTCTTGGATCTCTAAGTCCCTCTATCAGTCATTACCAGTTTCTCATAGATGTTAAGTCCAAATGTCATGGTCTTAAGCTCATATTGATATTATCTGGCACATTTTGAGTAGGTGTGAATGCTGCATTCCTGGTTTCTGAAACTTGTATTCATAATGTTGTGAATTTGTTGAGATCTGCATCAAGCAAAAATGTTTAGTTACATTTGTTTACTTACTAGGGCTGTCACTTTAGTGCATTAATTAGATTAATTAATTACAACGCAAATTAATGCGTTATAAAAATTAATCGCAAGATTAATCATAGCACACAAACATTTTGATATTGTCCAGCTGGAGGACCCGTACATGGCAGTGGCACATGTCACTTCATTCATGCGTCTCTAGTCAAACTAAACAAAGCCCAGGTGACAACAGGAATGGCATATTTAAGACTAAGTCTTATTTTATTTTTGAATTTATTTATCTATATTTGTACTACATTCTTTAATAATGCATCAGGCCTAATTGTTTTGCTGGATGTCCTCGACCTTTTTCTTATTTTTGAATTTAATTTATGAAACACACTTAAAGTGTAATTTGAGTTGCCTGATTGAGCTTAGAATTTTCTGGACAAGTTGCCCTTACTTTGGTTTTATTTAGTCACCAATAAAAATGTGGATTTATAAATCTTCACTTCTTAGTGTATTCATTTGATTAATCATGCACTACAATTTTATAATATCCTAGAATTCAAATTCTTTATTTGGGTACTTTAAGCAGATATGAGATTAAAATGTGATTAATTAGATGAATTAATTATAAATCCGGTAATTACTTAGATTAATTTTTTTAATCGTCTGACAGCACTATTAGTTATATACAGTTTGAAATGTTGCAGTACATCCTTATTGTGCCATTGCACTTTCAATGAAAAAAGGGCAACTCCTGGTGAAATTCAGCTTTCTAGGTTATTATTTGCTGTGATTATTTTGCAGGTACAGCTGTAGCAGATGCTGCTTCTTTGTCGTCTCATTTAATTAACAGTTTGTAATGTACTTGCACTGGGTCAAACAATTTCTAAGTTTATTGACATTATGCCTAAATATCTGAAAAATCTTCTTTTTTGTTCCTTCTATCAGCACTTGTGACAACTTCCTGCCCAAGTTTGCGTTGGGTCCTGTCTTGTTAATGTATTGATTGAGGCCTGGTGGTCTCTGTAAGTGTGTCAGAGGAGCAGACAGATGGGCAGGTTACCCCCATGTCACGGCTGCATGTACCACACACAGCAGCAGAGTATTGATCTTCAATCAGAATCAGAGCTGCACTCACAGAAATGGAGCTACAGCCAAAAACGAGGCGTTCTGAGACAAAGTGCCTCAGAATTAACAACAGTGATTCATTGATTGGTGGGTCGTTTGGTATTGACTTCATGTCAGGCACAAATTGTTGACATAATCTGCGCTGGACGCTTTGGATAGAGCTGAGTTATTGTTCTCTTCTGTTGCTTGTGATCCGTTACCAAACTGTGGCTTTTTCTGTGACTCAAATTAAACAAAACAAAAAAGAGATAAAATGAGAAATGAGCTACCAAACCCCTGGGGTCAAGGATGGGAATCTGGAGGCCACATGAGGCCTCTCTTCTTGCCAAAGTGTAGCAGAGGCATTTTTAAATATCAATCACTTCTGATGATGTGAAAATAAGACAACATTTGAGGAGACAAAATTCAGTCTCAGCTGCCAGAACAAGAGCAAGCAAGGGTGGATCAGTGAAGAAGAGTTAAGCTTATTTTTTGTCACTCTAGCTTCTGCAATGAAGAAGAGTTTTTTTGCAATTTTATGATTTTTTAAGACGGCAGCTGATAAAAAAATCAATAAGTAATTTTGTACAGAAGAACACATTAAAATCAACAAATCGTTGAAAGCTTAAATTTTTCCAAAATATGCAAAAATGCTGATTTGTTAAAGCCAAATTGTCATTAAGCCACAACAAAGCAAGGTGTTACAAATTAATTTACAGATGGTAACACATAATGATGTTCTCCCAAGAGGAGAGAAAGATCTTCTTCTGTAAGTGTGTTAAATAAAGATTTTGTACTCAATTCAAAGGATATAGAAAAATAACAAATGCACATTTCAATGTGAGGAAAAACCCAATACAAACATGTACACATGGCATTCTTAATGAAAAAGCATTCAAGCTGACCGTCACAAGAAAACAATGTGAAATCTGCTAAACTTTGGTAAGAAAAGCTATTTTTAACGTGACCAGGGAGATTGTCAATCTGTTTGTTGGAAAAATAACAAAACATTTAAAGAAATGTTGTTTATCATGGCACAGGAGGAACTGGTGAGATTTGGGTGGTGATCCCTGTCTGGATCCAGGCCTTTTGATATGATTCTTTTACACTGTGAGACATTTTAGCTAATATGTCCACTAACAATATCAGTACTAACGAATCATCAGCTGTTTGAAATACATGCAGTCATAATGATGTCTGTGGTAGTTAGAGGTCAGATCTTGCATTATCATCAAATCATAACACAAGTTATACGCATATTTAGAAACAGTCAGGCTCCTTTAGCTACAACAATTATTTGTTTTAAAGTTATAGCACTGCAAAATCTGAAGAAGCTCTAATTGACCACCTTGGTTGTTCTAGTGTTGATGCCGATAGTACAAGTGTCACACTGATGTTTTTACAGATCAGCCCAAAAAAAACAAAATCCAAAACATGCAAGAGAGACAGCTGAAGCAAATCAGGGAGTTACATCTTAACACCTCCCCCTGGTCATACAAATCTTTTCAAGAAATTTGATGGAATTACCTTTAGAAGTTAATATTTGAGATTTTAAAACTTTTTAAGGATGTTTTTTGGGTGCATTTGAAACAGAAGACTTCAGCATAACTTAAGTAGGTGTAATTAAGGTCTTGTTTTGTTAATTTTGGGTAAAAGTAAACTTCTGGGGACAGGAAGTCACTGTTAGCCAAGAGTGACCCAACGTTAGCTTTGTTTCCCCAGCAACATGGGTTTGAAGTTCAATCAGAAACAGATTGCCTAAACTCCAACCAGTGAATAAAAAGTGTTGATATTAAGAAACATTTTTAAGCTAAGTAACAATAAATCTACTGATATCAATAAAATGAACCTTCCAAGAAATTACCCTACTAAATGTTCATGTTCTTCTGTAATGATATGCTGTTTGTTGTTTTGAATCAACATCAGTGTTGGTTTTGCATATATAAGAATAAATACTGAGGAAACTTGATGTTTTTTAATTCCTGTACAATGTGCCAATGTGTCCAACACAATTTTATCCAGTACTGATATACCAATACAATGATGTCTTTTTTTCTCTTTTAAAAAAACTAAACTAAACTAAAAAACAGTATCTCGTCAGTACCAGAGTCTATCAATCATTGTTAAGGGTGTCTGAAAATGCCCATACACCTATAAAGTCCCATTTTGCTGCTCAAGATTGCATATATATCTTCTCAGTTAATCAAGTATTAAAATTCAGAACATCTGTTTTGTTGTTCAGCCTCAAGCTGCAAGCTGTCAGCAGTCATTCAGCCATGAACCACATTTTATACAAATAAAACTAATTAGGCACTGTTTTTATATTTGAATAAATGTACTATTTACTGAGAAGAAAATCATGATGTATTGTGCTATTATATTAAGGCTGTTGTGTGGATGTACATGGCTGATATGTTTTATTAATATATCACCTGTACACATCAGCATACATGTTGATACATGCTGATACTGGAAACATTTTAGGCCCCAATCTGCTGATTTCAGTATTATTCCAAATGCATTATGCACTGCAATGTATAACATTTATGTTAATTTCATAATTTGGCTCCTTAAAAGTTACTTTAAAAAGTAGAAACATTTCTATCACAGTAAAACTAAAGGGACTTTAATTGGCTGGTGCTGAGCTAAAAATTTTTCACAATCTTGTTGGCTAAACTGAAACTTTGAGAAGAAAAACATCTAAAATAGTCCTGAAAATATATTTTTTTCTCCATAGATTAAGGCTCAGTCTTAGACGTTTGCATAAATGAATGCTACTCACCGGATGAAAGTAAAATGACTGCTTGTAGGAGAGCCACCTCAGAGTCATCCAAGTTAAAGGAGGACAGCGACACGCCAAGGTCGAAGATGGCGTCCGAGACCACTCCCAGGCCTCCGTTCTTAAGCTGTCCTCGCGTGACTGCCATCTCCCCGTTAAGTGTGAGGGTCTCACTCTCAGGATCATAGCGGACTGCCGCTCGCAGGGACATGATCTCCATGCAGCAGCCTTTCAACAGGATGATCTGATCTTCACAAGGCAGCTGATTGGACACAAAGAAACATTCATTTAGCAGCAAAATGGCTAAAACAGCAGCTACATGCAGATCTTTCTTTTTCTTTCGAATTACTGGAAAATCAGAGTGCAAACAAGAAACAGACACAATATCCAGTCACCATAATCCATCATAAGAAGCGGAAAGAGTTTGTTATTGGCTTTACAGTAAATCCACTGTAACGAAACTGCAGGATTAGAGAGTCAGACGAGGTGGCGAGAGCAGACGACGCAACTCTTCTGCAGCCGCCAGGGGGCTTTGGCAATAAAACTATGACAATGTCCAGATACATGTTCATATAATAAACAGGCTAAATCAAGAAAGTTATTAATTTTGATTATTATGTTTTGGACTAAAAAGATGCCAGGCCTAAAGATAACAATGAGAATCACAATCAGTTACATTACTGATGAAGAGATCACGATGATTGAAAATTCTGACTGAAGAGAAATCATGTCATAACTTTTCTGCTAGAAGCACTTCTGTCATTAGCAAAGACCAAACGTAACACATACTCATTTGAAACACATACAGTTTTTTAAAAAGTGCTTTTATTTACACTTGAGTTGTTTCATTGGATTAAGTGCACTTGGATAGTTTTTATTGGATAGTTTTGTTATAGTACCTGAGTACTGAGTAATAAATGATAAAACTAGAAGCATACTCAGAGCACTCTGGCATTTCCAACACTGTCCAGTGAGTTATTAAAAATGTGAAAAATGTCCATAACTTGCACTATTAATAACTTGTTAAAAAAGTCTTAGATCCAAATCTCAATTTAAGTCATCAGCAAAATCGAATCACTTCTTATCAACGTTCTCTGAAAGTTTCATCCAGTTGAAGACTTACTGAGTTAAAATTTATCCATATTCAGATCACCACTAAAATTAAATTTTCTTTTTAACATGACACTCACTGGATATCATCAAAGTCTGTTGACTTTGATGATATCTCTTAAGTTATTAAGAAAAACTTGGAAAACTCCCCTATCTTGCAATATTAACAATTAAAAAAAAAAAAAAATCCCTGAAATGCATCTGTATTCAGAACACCACCGAAATCAAATCACTTCTTCCTTGTGCTGTGTATGCCTCAAAATGTCATCAAAATCCACCAAGAACTTTTCGAGTTATCTTACTAAGAAACAAACAGACAGATAAATGCCAGAAGTAACATAACCCCATTGACGTAGGTAATAAAAACCAAACCCAAAGTTGTCCATCAGCCCCTGTAGTCACAATATAAACATTTTAACTTTGGTATAAATACCACTTCAGTGTTGGGATTTTTAATAGCACTACATAAATCTGATTTGATACTGGCTCAATATCTAATGGATTTGAAAGATGAACTTCATTAAGGTTGGTCCAATTTTGAAAGTTAAAGATTGTTGCCAGTATTGACTGTAAAACACATTTACAATTAATTTAAGCAATTTAATATCTATGTTGCGCAAATTATTCAATTTACTCAGATTTGGTATGCTACATTTATTTAATCTGATACAGCACAGTGTTCTTCTGAGTTTTTAAGAATTTGACAGCAATGTTTGATGATAAAGGTCCATTATTGGGAGTCTAGGGCTTCAATTTTTCGTACCATAATATAAAAAATGATCTCAACACTTTTTGGGTCTCAGGGGGCTGGATCCTGTTATAGCTGACACTGACCAAGAGGCAGGGTACACCCTGGACTGGTTGCCAGCCAATTGCAGGACCACATAGAGAGTAGACAATCATTCATACACACTCACACCTTTGTGCAATTCAGATTCACCAGTTAAGCTAGGGAGCATGTTTTTGGAAGGTGGTAGAAAGCCAGAGTGCCTGGAGAGAAACCCATGCAGGCACAGGGAGAACATTAAAACCCTCCGATGGACACGAGGAGTTGAACTAGCAACCTTCTTGCGGTTGGGCACAAGCACTAACCTGCTGCGCCATGGAACCACCATTAAACAAAAATCATGTTCAGATGTCTTGTTGCAGCCATTTGCTGTTTCATTAGAAAAAATAACTCTTGATATGCATCTCTTACGGTGGTACAGCGGCGCAGTAGGGTGCACATACCCGACTCCGGTGTCAACCAGAGTCTCTCTGTGTGCAGTTTGCATGTTCTCCCTGTGCATACATGTGTGGGTCTTCTCTCTGCTCTCTATCTTCCTCCCACAGCCTAATAAACATGCTTGTTGGGTCCAGTGGGGACTAAAAGTTGTCCTTCGGTGTGACTGTGAACATGAATGGTTGTCTATCTTTCTATGTGACCCTGTGATCAGCTGGTGACTGATTCAGGTTTGGTCCACTGTGGTAGGTCAGTTCAAACAAATATTCAGATATGATTCTTGGCCGTCTACAGCTAATGAAACTCTTTAAAATACATGGCTGAACTTACCTCACAAAACATAGGCAGTTTTTTGGCAAAGTCCACCACTCGGGTTATGGCAGGGGTGATAATTTTTGTAAACTGACTGAAGGCTTCTATATCCACTTTGTTTCCTTCTGGTGCATTGACCATCGACGCTTGACCAATATCCTCAGGCTGAAAGACAAAAGAGGGACGAGTTTGTGTCTGAGAGATACACAATGAAACAAAAGAAAAAATTACATGTCCTAAAGCAAAAAGCCATTACTGAAGGGAGATGTATACATTTGATCAAAATTGGGTCCATTTTCTTCACATTTTATTTAACCTTTAACTCACATGGTAAATCCCATTGAGATTTTGGGAACTAACATTTGGTAATGACTGCACTGTAACCCTTGAAGTTCTGCATTCCCTCCAACAAGGAGGAGGAAAACTATTTTTCATCATGTTTTTTTATTCCTGTTTTATTTTGTAGTTAGCTCTTTGTGTACTATTTCTTGTTTACTTCCTGTTGTGTCTGCTCTGGTTAGTTTAGCTGTGTAATTCGTCACACCAGTTCCTGATATGGCTGGTATGGCTCTGTGTTTATAGTCTCTGTTCCCTGCTGTCCTTGTCTGCTCATAAGTCTTCCATGCAACAGTCTCTCTCTAAGTAGTTTGTTTGATTTTGAACTTTGTAGAGAACTTTGTTCTGTTTTATGAGGTTTTATGTAACAGATTAGTTTTTGGTTTTGAGCCTGTTTAAGTCAATATCAAGGTTTTTTGTTTATCTGCACTTGGGTCCTTGTCCCTGTTTTATTTGTTTTTTTATTTGCCAGCATGTCAGCTGAGCTTATGAAGATAAGACCACGTGGTTTTACAATCACTGAATGCAGCATATTAAAGGTTGGGTACTCACACACTGCTCCAACATTTGACTCCTTTAGTTCACTGTTTGCTACGTGCTTTCTGAAAATGATTCAAAAAGTGTGTGCTAAGGTTTTCCCCACTCTTCTGACTCCTAAACAAAGGGGGGATAATCATATTTGTGGAGACATTTTTTGAAGAAAAGACATTTTACAGGAGTGATAAAGGGCCCTAAAAGTTTGGAGAAGTTTTTGATGTGCATGGGTGTCCAGGATGTCTATCCTCTGTGTCTTCACAAAATCCTTGTGCCGTTCAAACACTTCTGAAGTGTTGCTCAGTTTACCAAATATAAAGTCAATGCATTTTCTGATGCCTTTGTTAAAGCATGTGCACTCCATGTAAGAACTATCAGTGAACTAAAGATGTCACTTATTGGTAACTTAACAGTAATTGTGCCTGAAAACTCGACTTTTAACAAGCAGTGAACGGTTTCATCCTCATAAGTGCAGTCTGATTATTTGATAGCACTGCCGCTCACACTTTGATAACCTTGAGGTGGGCAGGCTCAAAATAGTGTGGTTACATAACCACCTGGACATTCTTACAAAAAGGAAAGAAGGACATTGAGGCGATTTACTGTAATGCTTTTTCTTTTAGCAAGGAGATGAGTTTTGTTCCTGACATGGTGTCAACATACTGTGTTAGAGTAAAGACTTATGACATCAGTTTGTGAAAACATATATAAAAATTTTTGCCTTATTCCAGTAGTTGTGATGTCAGCTATCACTCATTGTCCTCCTTTGGCATAAATTGTTCTGATTTTGCCTTGACTGAATCTTTATTGAGACCTTTATGGGTCAAATATGCATAACTATAGAAATCTGGGTAATAAGACTGCACTCCAATACACATGGTATAGATTTTATTTACTGTAAATTAATCAAGTTGTGGCTGTAACCTGAACATATAAATTCACAAGACAATGCATGGCATAAACGCAGTACATGAGTTTTAATCAATAATTTAAGTTGTTGGTTTCTTACCTTAGTTTCCTTCACCCCCGCTGCACTCTGGTCAGAAGTATAGAATAAATTACATGTTATTTCATTAAGAAGCATTGCTTCCTCGACCTGTTGGATAATCAACAGGAATCGTGAAGTTTCAATGAAGAACCCGTGTCAAGCCAACTAAAAAGAAAACAAGTTAAACTGAGGACAGATGAAAGAGTGCAGATAGCAAACAGGTGAGGACAGAAATCCAGGATGGGTTTCTGTGGCGAGACTCAGACTCAAACAGCAACTTTAACTGTCATGAAGAAACACTCGAACTCATGACGATGACAAAAAAAGCGTAAAAAATCCGATAGTAATTCCGAAAAAAATGAGACGGTGATTTCTCTTATAGGTGCAATACTCAGTGTTGCTCTTCAAATTTCTTTACAAACACTGCAATGATCATGGAAACATATGTTTCGATTTGAAAGTATCGACATTGCACAGCATTTGAGTATTTTTTCTACGACATGTCATTTTAAGAACTGAGTTGTTTAATTTGGTTTCTAAGAATGAAAGCATGAATATTGCTTCATCTCTGTCTTTGTCAAATTCTGCTGCTGAGTACATACATTAGTTATCATATTTAAAGCTTTTTTACTGTCCGTAATTCATCACTTATCATAGTATATAAGTATTTAATTTATAAATAATCATTATTTGATTGGACTGTGATAACATTAATGTAAAATATCAGATGCTGTTGTTTTCGATTTTGACTCTTACTCTAAGTTCCAAAACTTAAATCAAAATTCATTTTTCCCACATTTTGTTTTGATATTTTTATCAGGGTGTAAATCTTAGTAACAGAAATGTCTGGATCAAAAGTTAATGTCAATGTAGCTAAGCAGGGCCATAAACATAATTTTGATCGAGATTACACAATCATGAAATTTGGGTGATTGAGATTTAAATGTTTCTATGCCAAATGACATGCTGAACTTTTCTTTTCTTTTTCCATTTTTATTTTTAGCATTATTTTGTGGTGTTTGTATATTTCCATGTATATTTCTATGCACTGCTAATTCTTTAATGTTGAAAATTATCAGGTTAAAAGCAAATCTATTTAATCAAATCATGTGGCCCTTGTTTTGAAACCAGTGAGTAAGGTGTTCCAGAAACACAATCTCAACCTGTATTAAAATAAACGCATTCATGATTTTTGCCTCAATTAAGCAGTGACAAAAATGGGACCAGGGGGCTGTCTGGGCTAAACAAGAACAATGCACACACTAATCAGCACTGCATATGATCATTTCTAGATATTAGACAATTTACAATCATAGTGACTGACTATGTTTTTCTGTTGATCCATGTTAACATGTTGATATGGATTATGTAGTGGTGGGCTTCAAAATATTTTTATCTGCCAAAAGTCTGACTAGAACAACAGGTCACTATCAAGTTAATCTACAAGTTTATTGAAAACAGCTACTTGTGCACAACTGTATCAAAGTTTAATCTTCAAATTTTCATTTTTATATTTCTTAACTGTCTTTATCAAGACTGAAGAAGTTAAGAAACTAAGGTGCCAAATGTTTGTATTGAATGTTTGGTGACATTAATGTTACGTTCCTTGTGATCAATTTTACAGTTTATCACAAATATCTGATATTTTAAAGAAAATTCCCAAATGATATCCATAACTTTTAACAGAACAACGGCCATAAGTCAGCGGTGATCTCCCGCGCAAAGAGCGAAAACGAAAATGTCCCACGCCTTCATGAGTGTTTGATCTGACGCGCCACAGAAACCCAGGAATAAGTCAACAGCTGAGACGGACTTTCAACCTGGACAGAGCGATTAGACTTCACAGCAGAAAAAAAACAACAAAATTAGTCAAAAAGAGGGTGAGGAGTGAAATCAAAAGCTACAATCAGAGAGAGAGAAATGAAACACAGCACGAAAAAAAGCAAGTTATTAGTGTTAGCAATGAAAGCATCAGAGCGCGTTCAGACATCGAGAAAAGACACAGAATAAGATGTTCCATTTATAAATTAGTGCTGCTGCGCTGAGGAACACTTTTCTCCTTCGTCCAGCTAATTCTCCCCACTCTACAAGGAGATACAAAAAAACACATGGACATATTAACGCAGGGAACAGTGAAACAGTGTTGGTGGTGGAGGTGGAGGGGACAGAGGGGCATGATGGGAGAGGGAGCAAGGGGGGATCTGGGGGAGTCAATACGAATGAAGGCTGTTGTGAGTAGCGCAGCGAAGACGGACGACGATGTCTCACCAGGAATTTCCGCTTCTGCTTCCAGTGGTTTCCCTGGGCATTGGTGGACATGTGGGCCTCGGTCACCATGCGGATCAGGTCCCACTCCTCCTGGGTGGGCTCCTGTCGATCCCACACTGTCTTTTGCAGCTCTTCCCGCCGGCGCCGCTCCCGGTTCTCCTCGATCAGTTTCCGCTTGGCCAGCCTCTTGTTGTTGTCCAAAACCACTGCAGAAAGGAGGGAAGGAGAATGAAGAGGAAAAAGGAGAGGAAGGGGAGAGAAAGGCAGTAAAGAGGAGAAAGAGTCAGAGGGGAGAAATTTAATAATGAAGAGGTAAACAGCTGAAAATCCTGCAACCATCTTTTATACATGTGGATCGGCGTTTTTGGAATTTTAACGGAAGACTGTGGATCCATTTGGCTATTCTCTTGTGTGACATCCTTACACAACCCATGTAATGCTTTTTCAAGTTTCATACATCCTCTAGTGTGTTTAATACGTCTCCTCTGCATAATTGACTGTTTCTATGTGCAAGACAAAAAAGACAATGGCATCAGGTCCTCTCCCTCTCCTCCATACAAAGTATTTCTGACTAAGGGGCCGTTTACATGACGGCGAAAACGCTCTCAAAAGTTTGCGTTTTTACTGAAAACGCAAACCTTTGAAAACGCGCTCCAGGGTGGAAAGATTTGATTCCGCTCTCTATCCAGCTCTGTGTAAACCCGTATCAAAACGTTTCAGGGTGAAACGCTGACGTCACAACATGCGCAGTACTCTTTCACATGGAGGCTGCGCGCGCATACCAGGAACAATAACAGCTTCAGCCGTCCGCCAAGTAACGTGTGAGCGTCTTACCGTGCTCGGTTTGTTATCCAGAAAAAACTATCCAGACAGATTTGATGTCCGAACTGACTTCTTGTCCAGAAAAGAAACTCCTGCTTCTCAGTGCGTCTCTTCACCATTGTTGTTTGTGAAAGGTTTTCTTCTTCGTTCGTGTGTTGTAGCAGTGCTGCCTCTCTGCAGAACTACACAGGGGGGATTTACAGGGGGATTAACTCGTCTCTGAGCGTTGTCATCTAAACGCAGAAGAATTTGAAAACGCAAAGGAAGAATCTTTGCGTCTTCAAGTCAGGAGTTTCCATGTAAACGGCCCCTCAAAGGTCTTGCTTCCCCAGGCCAACCTGGACAGACCTTCCGGTGTGACAGTCAAGCCCGGTGCAGATTAAAGGCCACAGAAGAAATGCTGAGTTGCTGACAACATGACGCCGAGAAGTAAGCTGACACACCGTTCAATATACATGTCCATCAGAGCAAAAGCCCAAAGACAGTGTTTGGGAATGAGCACCTTTGCCAAAAGATGATTGGACAATCCTTCAGTCAATCATATTTATTATTGGGTTTTGTAAAAGGCGGATGCCACAGCCATAGTAGTACAAAGTACAAAACGTAAGCCTCTTCATAGAACAACCCCACGCCAAAACAAGTTGGAAGTGGAGCATAGTCATCTGTTCTGTTGAGAAATGCTTGATTTTTGTTTTTCATATAATAAAAAAAGTGGTCTAGATCTAATAAACTACCAGTGAAGCTGTTAGCATCCATGCTGATCTCTGTATGAACTGTCACTTCCTGATGTTACCATGCTCATAGCTCGTGCCTCTTCCTGCTTCAAAAGGCTGAGCACAGTCGATGTAGACTCAAGCTCTGCTAGATGTTACAGACACTGAATCAGGCAGATCCAGCTGCTGCACAAAGGCTGACTATGTGTCCGAGGGCAAGATACTTGACTCCAAGTTACTCCCACTGCTGCATCAGTGACGCGTAAATAGGCATGTAAAGGTGTGAATTTTGTTCAGTAATACTGATAAATAACTAACATAGACACTCTGGTACCACCAGTGAGGGAATGTGAGAGCGAATATGTATCAATGGGTGCATGTAACCTGTAACCTGAGGCATCAGAGAGACTTGAAAAGCACCATATCAGCTCAAGTCCATTTACCATTCCCCATGATACACTTGTGAAGTAATGCTAAAGTCTACTTAAGGAAACAAAGGACCAATCACCACATCCATAAGTGAACAGTTAGGGCTGTAAAATAACTACTAAACTGTGAAGATTGATAAACAGCATCCAGAGCAGCGAGCTTGGTGTTAAGACAAGCATGTACAAACATCACAGAAATCTAATTAACCTGGATTAGTCCTGATCTGGTCTACTTTTTAAAGGAGTCTTTCACAAGCCAGCTTGTTTCTTCAACATGTAGATCTCTAACCTAGAAAAGTCTAGACTGTAAAAAAAAAAATAAAAAAAAACTTTGTCAAATGGAAAACGGAGTAAAAAAAGACTACTTAAATTAAATCAAAATAAACCATCTTAATTTCAAAAGTAAGACAAAAAATATGACCTACTTTTGTTTTATAAGCTTTTGTTAGAGTTCAAGACTTTTGTTTCATCATGTTTGCATTTCTCAATTTCCAAATTAAGACCAGCTTCCTCTTCTGATGCAATATAAATTTGTTGTAGATTTTGTTGTATAATAAAGATGAAGAAACGTGCCAAAGCATTAGAAAAGCCAAAGATGTTTGACGTCAAACATCCCCTGGTGACCTCGGAGTTATTCCCCGGATGGCCCTGGCCGAATTTAACCCCTTTATATCCACGTATCCGCTCTGATTGGATTAAGATGTTCCACTGTTTTTGTTGGCACCAAAGTGCCTCTGTCGTCTTTTCTATGTATCTCTTAAAATGTTAACAGAGTCCTTTTGTATTCTGCAGCATTTCTCTTTGACAAACCTCAGCCAATAAGGGGCCTTAATATAAAGAAGCATACAGTATCTCTATGTCCGGTCTCTGGGCCAATTATGAAACTGTGGAGTAAATGACAATCTTAAAAGTGAGGATCCAAACATGAGTGTTTCTCAACTCATACTCATGCTACTTACAATCTGTTGCCATCCCCACCGCAATGCACTTCTTGAAGCGACATTCCTGGCACTGGTTCCTGGTCACTTTGTCGATGACGCATTTCCCCTCGTACTTACAAGCGTAGGTTGGGTTGAGATTCTTCTGGATTGTCCGCCTGAAGAAACCCTACAAAAGGAGCAGACGAAGCAGACTCATGCTCAGAAATGCCTTCAAACAACACACTGTAAAACCTAAAAAGAAAAATGTTTTTCCATAAATGTGTTACCTTGCAACCTTCGCAGGTAATGCAGCGATAGTGGTAGCCCGTGGCTTTGTCCCCGCACACTACACATAGTTCATCCTTGTCCAGGTAACTTGGAATGTACCCTGGAAGAAGAACAGGTAATAAACATAACACGTCACCAAAAATAACAACACTCCCTCCTTACTGCTTTTTCATTCAGGGGGTGTTTGACAGCCTTGAGCTTTTAAAATCAAGCTTATTCTGATTTAAGTGGATAGAACATAATGACATATTATGGACACTTTCATTCTCAAGAATCAATTGAACCAATATTGACGTTATTCAACTCAAAGCCTCCACTGACCCTTAGGTGCAAATGACAACTAGAAATAAGAAAACACAAAAAACATGAAATACTGGAAAAGAAAACACAATGAAGAATAAAACAAAAGGCAAAGAATAAAACAAAAATCTGAGGAATCTACTCAGGTAAAAACAAAAACAGGTTTTTGAAGGGGTTCTTTCATTTTTATTTCTCTCTTTTTGATACAACTTTATGTTTCTTTATGTTTACAACTCTTGTTTGCTTTCTGATTGTTGTGCAGTTTAATTTGTTGGATTGATAGTTTTTTCTCTCAGGTTTTTTGCATTTTTTATGTTCTTGTGTTTTTCTTATTTGTTTCATTATTTTTATTAGAACATCTTATGAATTGTTTGATTTCAGTTTCTTTTAGGGGTTTGTTATTAATGTAAGTCACTTAAAAAATTGTTTTCGGTTCATCTTTCTTTTTTGTCACTTGTTTTTTGTTTCTGTTTTCTTTCTAGATTGTTGTTGTGCAATTTGTGCGTCGGTGGCGCAGTTGGATAGTGCGCTTGGCCAGTGATCGGGAGGTTGCAGGTTCAAGCCCAGCTCTGGGCGACACATGGCGATGTGTCCCTGGGCAAGACACTTAACCACAAGTTGCTCCCACTGCTGCGTCAGTGGTGTGTAAATGGGCATGAAAGGGTGTGAATGTGTTAGAGATACTGATGGATAACAAACACAGAAATTCTGAACCATCAGTGAGTGAATGTGAGAGTGAATGGGTGTGAATGGGTAGGTGTGACCTGCGGTGTAAAACAGCTTTGAGTAGTCAAAGACTAGAAAAGCGTTATATAAGCTCAAGTCCATTTACCAAAATCAATCTTTTGTCATTTGTCTTTTTTATTGTTCTTTGTTGTCTTTTCTCATTTGGTGTATTTAGGATCCTCGTTATGTTTTATCAATTATTTATTTATTTATTTATTTATTTATTTATTGGGGGGGGTCCTTTATTGGTTTTGATTTTTTGTTGCTTTACATAATTTTGTAATTTATTTGTCATGCATTCCTATTTTTGTCACTTTGTCTATTTTTTAATTGTGTTCTGTATTTTTTAAAAGTGATCTCTTGGACTTGGTAATTTTTTTGTTTGTTGTTTTTTTTTTCTTAAATGCTGTCTTGCTGTTGTTTTTCTACTTGCCTTGTTGTGTTATGCACTTGAGGGCCACCATAAAATGCAGACAGTAATATTGGATTAACAAAACACTGAATTCAGGCCAAACAAAGCAACTTTTGAACAAAATGCTCAAAGTCTTTCCTCAGAAACTTGTGTCACTGTGTGAAAGTGAAATAGAAAAAAAATTGTTAATATTTCTCTTCCGCTGATTTTAGGCAGTATTTGAGATTTTTTTTTTAATATTTATTGACATTTAAATTTCACTTGTGGACTGCACTCAGTGAGGAAGGGGCCTGCAGCGGCTCCAAACCCACCAGTTGACCATCCATGCGCTGGACTGTTCACAGGCAAATATGAGTTATTATATGTTGCAGTAAACAAAGTTACAGGAAAACAGAATAAGTGCAGTCAGTGCCTGAAAAATTAAATACAATATAAACAACAGTTATAGAGCGACTGGTTTCAAAGACATTCACATAATTCTCTGAATGTCTTGACAATGACGGGCTTTGCTGCTTTTAGTCAAATAGATGAAATTAAAAAAATCAGCGGACTGTGCACATTTAAAACATTGATATTGAAAATGAGTGTTGTAAAATATATGTGAAATAAAGTTATGAATCAGTTATGAAAATTAAGATATGAAAGTAATTGTGAACTGAACAGATAAAGACCTTCTGTTGGGATTTATATCATTTGTGTTAAATATTTAAGGTTGATGATGAAAACTGCAGATACAGTACAGAATACAGCAGAGAATACAAACTACATACGGTGGATTTATTTTCTTACTTGATGACAGTTTGCTGTGTTTTTTTTCTTGACGAGTGAGGGAGAAGTAAAAAAAATGAGAGGTTCTTTTTTTCCTTTTATGGTTATGATCTTCATTCAATTTTGTGTACTGAACAAATGTTTTCAGACCATCTGTTGGAGCACTGAAGTTCCTTAACTTTCCGCATAACAACTCTTTACTTTGAAATTCTTCATTTCTAATTCATCATTTTGGATAACATGTTTTAAAAAAAAACACAAAAACATCAATCGGTATATTCCTTAGACTCACGTCAAACATGATTTCTAAAAAAAGGCTGCATGGGGAACATTCCTCCCTTTCTTGTTAGTGCAGATAAAAACATTTTGTTTTCTAAAATGATAATTTGCTGTGAAAAAGTCATATTACTGAAACTACTGTTGATAAAAATTGGTAATGCTTACAAATGATCATGAATTTATTCATAAATTCCAGATGAGATGTGGTTCACATTTATTCTCATTATCTCATAAACGACTTCATTCCCTAATCAGTGCATTAACAAGAGAGTTTTGGTCATATTTCATGAGTCAGTAATGATGTCCATGATTTCCTGGTTGGAAAGTCTTCAGTCAAAAGCATCCAGATCAGTCTGGTGGATTTACACTGTTGTAATATTGAGTACTGCATTGTCTTAATCATATTGTCTTTGTCTTGATTATTGTGGCATATTAAGAACATATTCAATAACTCATGATTTATGACTGAAACACTTTAATATATTACTATATTACATTTTAACATGATTTCATTTTATTAGGACTTTTGGAGACCTTTAACAAAAGTGCCTCCCAAACTGTGACATATGACAGATTCTTAAAGATCCTTAAAAAATCTTGAATTTGAGTTTCGAAGTCAAGTGCAGAAATATTCTTAAAATGTTTCACTTTTTTAAGGGTCTTTAATTTGGGGTGATGTTTTGATGCAACGACCCACTTCATCAAATGTAAAAGTTATTTCAGAAAACACCCGACCTCCTCATAAAACTGAAACTGTATCCCTTTAGGAGCTGAGACTCTGTGGATTCATTTTGAGGGACAATTAAAGACCCACCAGGTCAGATGTACCTTTTGTCTAATCGGCCTCTCTGTTATCTATCCTATTACATTGAGATTGTTGCACATTTGACCTTGTTGTGTTTAATTCTGAAGCACTTTGTGGTATCAAGCCTTCAACCCTGAAAATGGGAACCCCATCATCCATGCAGATGGTTCAGGCATAAAGAGCTATGCACACAAACATATGAACAGGCCTTCAACAACACGAGCAGACAAACAACAGAAAATAAAAGAATGTGTAAAACCTGTAATGCAAAAAGGGTTTCATGTGGACTCTTTACAATAATTTAGAATAGCCCTTTAATCTCGTTTAATAGTTCTCTGGTCAGGATAGTGTTTAAAAAGTCCTTCTTTACTGTCTGTTGTTTCCTTATAGCAAAAACTAGCACAGGCCGGTGCCCAAACCAAGACCCAGCAGGGAGATTTAAAAGTTGGCTGCCTCTCTCAAAGCTCGTGTTCGATTAGCCCGACTTCCACAGAACGCACAGCTGCTTCTCCGGGTTAACACCTGGCCCTGCTTTTCTGGATTTGTCTTAATGAGTTCAGCGCTCTGACCTCCAGCAGACTCCGAAGTTAACAAAGTGATCAATAACTTTTTTTTTAAGGGGCAATGATTTTTCTCACTAATGCCTTCTGTTACTCCACCATCAATCAATAAGGAACCCCCCTGCCTGCACACTCCGAGCATCAGAGGCATTGAGTCCTGCTCACAGACGTGTCACTGCATGGCGCCTTAAATCTTGGATTTACGCTCAACAGACTTAATGTATAAATCCTGGACATCATTGAGGAATTGATCGAGGAGGAGTCATTGCTGGGTATCAGAAATGTGACACGTTCTTCATTCAACCCAAAAAGAACCACAAAACAACTTCATCAATCTCTTCAACTCAACATCCGAACTTCTGGCACCAAAACCAGGAATAATCAACAATTACCAATCAATCATCTTTGTACCTTTCTTGTGCGCCCCTTGCATCCACTGCAGGTGTGAGAACTCAGGTTTGATTTCAGGAAAATATTCAGGCTGATGGTGGAAGTGGCTCAGAGGGATCTCCATGCTGCAGAACTCGCTCTTAAACGGCGGCGGGCCACCAGCATACGAGCACGAGTAGTGCTGGCTGGGCGGCCATGCTTGCTCCATACAGGGCGGATGGTGGAGCGGCTGGGGCTCACAGTGACCGTACCCGGGGCCATCACCTGAGTACATGCAGTGCTCCCCGCCGCCCTGCACCGGGTAGCCTCCCATTCCAGGGTGAGGCATCTCGTACATGTCGGGGATGCAGTAGTTCATCATCGAGAGCCGCAGACGACCATAAAAAAGTTCTGGATCAAGTCCGAAAAGTGAGTGTGCCGCAAAAGGAGGAGAAGAAATCTCTAAAATAAAACAGCCTGGGAGCAAAAGTGGAGCATCAAGCCTTCTGAGTGTGACAACGCAGAGTTACAGGTAAAGGTCTCCTGAGCACACACCAAGTGTTCATCCAACAAATCCGCAGACCATGGACTTCACCTAGCAGCTGCCCCACCCGCCACTACCCGGCCGAATTGGGAAGCAGAGATTTATGACGACGTAGAGCTCTAATCTTACACTCCACAAATCCTCGATGTGCCACAGACAGTGGCAATGTCACAGATTAAGACTTCACCTAGAAACAGTAAACACCATCTTATAACATCAACCAGCAGGAAAAAAACAACCTGAAGAAGAACCAGAGGAGTTGATAGAGGAACTTTGAAGGCTGCACGGCGCGGATCATCATATCATGTCAGAATTAGTCATTGTCTTAGCCCTGAAACCCGCTCTCACCCCTGATCTTTTCACCTTGTTTGTTAACCAGCTCGCTTATCCGCCGGGTCTTTTAAAGAGAATCCACAAACAGGCTGGCTAAGGTCAGAGCTGTAGAATTATTCCTGCCAACTATCTGCTGAACTTTATGACACTAAGAAGATTTCAGGGTGCTTTTTTCTTTAACTCGCATAACCCCACTTTTGACAGTTAAGACTGGAGCCAGCGGATAATGTGTGTGTCTATAGAGAATGAGCTGCTGCTTTGGGTTTAGTCTTAATTTGAGAGTTGTTTACTCAAATCATACTTAAATTAACTGAATCTTTTAAAACAATGCAAGAAGTTCATGTAGATATAGCCACACAGAACAAATGGGAGTCCAAAATATATACTGTGACACTTGAGATGGGAAATAAAACAAAGGTAAGGCATTAAACATAAAAACTCGAATTTTAAAGTCAAAATATACAAATAAAATAAAACAAGCATTTATGTCAAATTTCATCAAATAAGGATGTTTAAGCAATTAGCTGAAGAGATTTTTATTTACAATCATGAAAATGAGGGTTGAAACCAAAACATGTGTCAGCTGTGTGGCAGATTTAATTGTTCGCTTGATCCAGGAAAAAAAAAAAAAAATCAGATTTTAGGAATTGCCCAAAATAAGCAGTGATCCACAACATTATCAGTACACTATTAGTAGATAAAGCCTACAAACCTAAATGTTGTTTCAGCTGATAAAACTTAAGGAATAAAAAAATGGTATGAGCTGATAGAAGCCCAGAGAGTAAAAATAATTTATTGGTAGATATATGACTAAACTAAAAAGTTGATCATCTTCACTGGCAGATATTAAAGTTTTAGCATATAAAAGCCTTAAAAGCTAAAAACCACATCATCAGAAATGACTAAGTAGCCCACAAAGTTGTACATCAATACAGGTCAACAATAGCCTTAAAAGTTTAATGTCTGTATTAACCAAGAATTGCCAAAAAAACAAAAAATAGATGTTAACATTAGCGCATAGAAACCTAATGATTTTAATTCTGGTGTCAGCAGATAATATCCCCAAGAGTAAAGTATCACCGTTGTCATGTAAAGGGTAAGATTTTTTTTCATTACAGCAGAAAAGAATGACATTGGTTTTGGCAGATAATGGGATTAAAAGTTTAATATAAATTTTATTTGTTCCTGTTGTAATGTTATCGCACGTCAGTAGATTACAGCCTGATCTGTTACATATATGTGATGGTGGATAATAGCTGGATTTAAAAATGACACCCCTAAAAGTTAAATTGTTTTCTGTTGATAATTTGCCAAATGTTACGTATAGGTACGTATATGTTATGTAAGTTTTAGTAGTTTTTGATATTATTTTTTCTTATGTAAGTAGATTATTGCCTAAAATGCTACATTCTGTTGGCATATAATAGCCTTGTAATGTAAATATCTCCATGAGCAGAAAAAGCCTAAGAATCTGAATACCATTGTCAAAATAAAAGCCTTAATAAGTTTATCTTGTTAATGGCAGATGATAGCCTAATCAGTTAAATATCAGTATTGGCAAATTATCTCCTCCCCAAAAGGAAATACCAGATAAATGCCAGAAGACATTAATACTATTATTGCAGGTGACAGCCTTTTTGAAATCAGATTTTGGCATTTGTGAACTGCCACCAACGTATTGACTGTATACATTGGCAGACAATAGCCTTAACAATTAGGTTAACAATTACGAGCAGATAAATTGTAGTTTCAGAAAATATGAAAACAGTTGGTCATGTAATGTTGATCCTTTCAATCAGGCACAATATTGGAAGAACGTACAAATGAACCACTGTGCTTTATTGGATCTACATTTAAACACAGTATAATTTATTTAACAATCTTGTGTTGTTTTTCAAATTGCACAAAAGTTTAAACACAAAGAGACTGTCACAGGGAGGGAAACGGACCTGTTCAACAAAAAAACATTCTGGCATTGTTTATATCAAACATGTATATATCATCATAAATATGGTCTTCAATGAGTTTAGAAATATCAGCATTTCAGATATTGCCAAAAATCCAACAGTATAAATTCTTAAACGAAGAAAGAAGTCAATGAGCTCATGAGGAGGTTGCAAATCTGTTTTAAAACTTATTTTTTAAAGTGTGCAGCCTTTTTGTTTGAATTATAATTAATAGAACATGATTATAGCTAAATATAAGTGCCTGACTTATGAAAGTAACACTAAATTGATCCAAAAACATGCAGAAAAGAAACAGTCTTAAAGAGAAAAGGTCTTAATTTTAAAGATTTAAAATCCATAAAAAATTAAAACAGAAGTAATCATCATTCACTACCTTCAAAATTAAATAATCAGTCTCAAAACATCTTCCTAATTAAATTATCACCTCAAACAAGATCATGTTCTATTTGTAAAATCAATACAAGCTGGAGACACGCGAGCAACACGCTGAGTGACACACTGCGTGATCCGTTTCAGATAATACAGCGATTATCCCGGCTATAATCAGCCTTATTGATCAGGCTGCTTATTCAATAAAAATGGGATAAGCCTTATGGCATAGCATGTGAGTGTTTCACAATTATAATTTAACTACCCAGTTTATAGGAAAACCTGTTGAGCTGAAAAATGCTGTTGATACAAATCTGAAACCAAAGGAAGCGACAAAATAACCACAAAAAACTCATAAAAAACCTGGTAAATTAAAGGAGGTATTCAGGGAAGATAGTAATGATTGTTCATTTTTGTGCATTAACAAATAAATCCAAATTCATCTACACAGTGTGGCTTAAATCAAATAAAACGAAAGTCAGTTTTTTGTTTGTCATTTCATGTTCAATTTGCAAACTGCTCTGTTTACTTTCATTTTTCATTGAGCAGGTTAAGATTGGAACAGTTTTCTTTTCACTAGCTTTATTCTTCATTTAGTTCAGAATTTGATCTATTTTATTAATTTTTAATGCTATTTGTGAGTTTATTTTAAATTTCATGTTGCGTCAGTCTGTGGCCATGGCCAGTGCTAACACATTCTTTAAACAACACCACAAGAAAAACAGCGACCTATAGTATTACCCTCATCGCTGGTTCTTGTTTGGGGGGGCTGTCAAAATTACTTACAGAGTGATGCAAGTGTGCCTTTAAAGAAACATCGCAAAAAAAATCAATGACCTATCGGAGCTCTTAGCAGACATACCAACATATATTTTATTTCACTTCATTTCATGTGATGTTTAGACTTATTTTCATTATTATCTTCAAAGAATAAAGCTTTAATGACATATTGTAATTTTAAGATGTTCAGAAAACAGCTAGAATGAATATTTTATAACTGGAAAAGACAGACAGGAAAATGATATGCATTCACACAGTGTTCCTGTCAAAGCTGCCATGACAGATAGTAAAACATGTAATGTCACACAAAAGACTGTTGCACAACCAAGAAAGACCTGCCACTTAATTTTGTTGTTCTGCTTTTGTGTTTGATCTCGTCACTGTCACGTTTGTATCCATTATTTGTCAGTGGAAATATGACTGTGTTGCAGAAATTGGGTTACAAAGAAACCAGACAAAGAGTCTTTCAGCAGAAGCAACATTAGATATGTTTCCTGAGAGGTTCTCTGTCCTTTTTGCTCTTTTTATCAACAAACAGAGACTCTGCTCATCAATAAACTCATTACATCCTGCTCTGAGTTATTAAACTGGTGTGTAAGTGTTTTAATTTGACAAGCAGTGGCGAATTATGAGTGGGTTAGTGGTGCCCAGGCCCTTTCTTCTGCAAAAACATGCTTATCGGCTTAATCTGTGACTCTAAATTGCCCATAGTTGTGACTATGTGAATGATTGTCTGTCTCTCTATGTGACCCTGTGATTGGCGGTATGCTAGATAGGGGGATGTATTAAATGCCCCAAACCCTCCTTCCAGCGTAACAAAACCAAAAGTTGGATACTTGGATCAAGCTTTGCATCTGAGGAAACATCAAATGTGTCTGCAGAAGCTGGAGAACCAGTTGGAAATGGGACATTCTGTGGAACAAATAAATAAAAACCACAAATCATATTAGATGGTGCATTTTCTTTCGAGTCTAATTTGTTTTAACTCTGGATTTATATATATATGAACTTATAGAATAGAACATGGACATATATTGAATATAGGAACATCCTTTCAGGATGATTGTTCACAGATATTTGGGAGGTTTTAACAACTTTCATTGTCTTTGATCAAAAAACTTACTTTTTGGGAAGTAAGGAATGAGTAATTCCTGATTGTTTACAATAATGTTGTTTCTATTGATTGTCTCACTACCACTTTAAGATGCCAATTTCAACCAGTTTTTTGGTACATAAGTTTTACTGAAGAAAGTATATATATATATTTTTTTTTTCTGACGTAACTTTAACTGTAAAATCTTTAGAAAACAGATTTAAGGCACTGGAGGATAATGAGCAGACTGTAAAAGCTTTGACTGAGGATTTTCTGCTCTCTAAAGAGATTGTTATGTGCGCATCTATGACTTTTGTTGTTTCATGTCTCTTACTAAGTAAATGTGGTGCTGCCTGCCTGTCTTGGCCAGGACACTTTTGCAAATGGCCTTAATGAGGTTCTCCTGGTTAAGTAAAGTTTGAGTAAATAGATAAAAAATTGAGCATCAGTGTTTTATATTTTCCTCTGATCATTGAGACGAAATACTTTTGTACTTTTATAACACTGTCAGTCAGAAGACAGCATGAATTTCAAAAGTTAGGTCTGTTTTTCTTTACTAACAGAAAAAATAAGTTACTCCTATCATATTGTTAGAAGTTGTACCTGCAACCCGTTTCAGTGGGCTAAAATCTCATGAACACATGATAAAAAGCTTATCAAGTTGCCATTTTAAAGGGTTTAAAAAGATGCATTTATGTTTTATAGTTGCAAGGCAAGGGCACACATCTAAAGAGAGAGGGAATATCATAGTGCTGATATTATTTTCTGCATAAATTAGTCAATAAGTCAATAAGTCAATCAATCTTTATGTGTATAGCACCAATTTATAACACGTACATATAAGACACTTTACAATCGAGTAAAAAGTCAGGATTGGGTCAACTCTATTCAAGTTTTCATGGAAATAGTATTTCTGTTTAATGAAAAAGTCAATCTTTTTAACTTCTGGGTTATTTTGTATGACTTTATTAATGTCAGCCATGGTTATTTTTGTTTTCGCCACCTTCTGTAAATCTTCCTTACGTGACATTAGGAGTCGATCACACAGATGTCTTTTTATCTTCTTAAGATTACTCAATACAGAACTTCTCAGAATGTGCAGTAGCTCTGTGGATCATGGAGGTATTTCAGAAAAACCTGTAGACATGTGAACACATGGTGAAGTCTGAGGAAAGATGCGTGCAGTTTTGGCTTTAAAATCCCTGCTGCGTGCACTGAACTGAACTCAGACAGGAGCCAGTCCGCACGCTCGGCATCCGTCTTTGGAAAAGAGACACGATCAATACTGATGGAGGAAGGGATTATGAGGTGGGAAAAAAAATCATTATCACGGATCCTATGGCTATGTGACTTTGTTTTTCTGTTATACAGGGTTATATAGAGCTTAGGTCTTCTCTTTACCCAATAACATGTATTATTTCACTGAGTTAAAATAAGTTTTTGCCAGATTTTTTTTTTTACAAGTTTCATTGTATGCCTCTTTCAAGTGTAATGCACTTTGACCTTTAATGAAGAGCATTTGGGTCAAAAAGGGACAAAAGTACACAAAGAAAAGATATACTACAACTACACATAGAAATATAAAGTAAAAAGAAGAGAAAAAGTCCAAATGTTAAGAGTCATGTTAAAATACAATATCGTCTCTTTCCACTTAAATTTAATGTCCCGTTTTTTTCTTGATATTAAACTCAACTGTCTTTATTTACGGAAGACTGTCTAACATTAACCTAACTTTATTTTCAAATTTGGCCTTTTTTTCATCTGTTCTTCAAAGTTCATAATTACACTAAAAGTGCTTGGACATCAAAATACTCTACCCAGGCAGTAAAAATGACTGCTGTTTATTACACTGTTCACAAATTTATTAACAAAAATACCTGGATCCACAGCCAGATTTGGATCACCTATCAAATCATTTCTCCCTGTGTCATGAAATACATTCTCCAAAAATGTCCACAAATTTTGATGAAAACATTTTGAGTGATTTGCAAAAAAATTGGTGAATTGCTTTGTCTTACCATGTTCACAAATTTAAACAATGAAGCATCTACATCTGTGTTCAGATCACCTCATCCTTCATCCATCATTGCAGCCAAGAGGACAGTTCTCTGAGAAATGTTTTCACATTCTGTGAAACAACTCTTCGAGCTATCTGGTTACCAATCTTAACCAACAAACACAAACATACATGCCAATGCTGGCAAGAACAATATCCCCCATGTCTGAAGTAAGAAGATCTTCATCTCCTACTTTTATTCATCCTGTGACTGACATTGATACCTGGCTCTGCATTTTTGCATGCACTACATGATTTAAACACGACATCCACTTTTTCATCCTCAAACACTTCATTGTGAAGTAAATAATGAAAACAACTTTGTAGCCAAAACCTACAGCAAAACAACTAACCAGAAACACCCTAGACCTTCAGAAAGCTTGGGATTCCCCAGAATGACAAATCATCACCCGTGAGGTGTCAGACAGAAAAACGTGCCAGAAAAACGTGTCATGAAAAAGTTTACAGGAATAAAGAAGTCAGACTGAAAGTGTTCAGGAAAGGAGATGTCACAAAGAAATGCTATCAGACAAAAAGAAATAGACTCAAAAAACAAGTTTTATAAAAAGCTCTTCAAAGAGAAATCAGGAAGAAAGTAATCTGGCAAAAGACATCAGACATAAAACAGAATCTTTACATCTGGTGCCATCCATTCAAAACCCTGTTTATTCTAATGACTTCCCTTCAGACTCCTTTTCTCTGAATTTCTTCTTTTCCAAGGTTTTTTTGTACTGACTTTGACATGTGTAAGGTTTTCCTGAGATGAGACTTGATGATTTTTCATCTGAGGTCTTACTTCTGATTCTATGGATGTCCTGATATGCACACTGTGTCACCATCTTAGAGTCATGATGCAAAAGACAGAAGACATATTTCCAAAAAGTTCTCAGAAATACAAAATGTCATAGTACACAAGAACTAAACCTACCCAATAAGGGAGAGATGGGATGTGCTACGACAGTGTTTAATTTAGATTATGGCAATAGCATGTTTTGAGATGGATGAACAAGAATGTATTATCTAGAATGATCTTCTCATTAATTTAGCTAGACAGTTTCTTAAAATGTGTTCATTATCTCTGCCTGTGCATTTAATAACCCACAGCACAGACTTGTGATATTTGTGAAAAAAGTTTTGTAGTACAAAAATCCTCAGGACTGTTGTTACTTGGTTTTTTAATTAGGTCTAAGACAAGCACTGTGGTTTGAAAAAAATGACCTCTTCTGTAAAATATCCTCTCTTTAATATGATCTAATCTATCATCCTTTTTTAAAGATGATCAATAATAATGGATAATCCTAGCAACAGCCCTTCAAGGACACATCACTGGGGTGTCACCTCATGGCTGGGTCATCTTTGCTTCATGCTATAAACATTTTTTCACAAAAAAAATCAAACAAATTACGACAAAGACACAGGTTTTTATTATTTTATGTGGAAGCTGTAACTGTAAGACTGCTCTTCATATGAGAGTTAATAATGATGAAGCTGTGCAACTATGTTAATGCTGACACTTAGATTGTTTCATTACAATCAGAAAGGAAAATTACAAATGACGGATAGAAATATGGCATGAGGGAGAGTGACCGCAAGTGTGTTTGCCTCAAACTCCATTGCTTCAGACTACATTTTTCATTTACAGCCTCTCTGCTCTCCCAAACTCTACATGGTGACAGTTGGTAGCACACGAAAATCCTCTTTAAAGAGTGCAGTCCCCACTACGTCTTCTCACACGCATGTGTAATTTTTTAGTTTGCACACGCAATTTGGACCTGCAACACCCGTTATTTTGGATCTCAGTAGATCAGGCCTTAAGTAGTTACAACATTTTCAACCTGTTTAGACCTCGAGACATTCATATTAAGGACTCTAATTTCGTAGACCAGGCACAAGCGCGGTGCACCTGCTCTGCACCTCTCCTGTGCCGTGCCGACAGGGTGTGTCCAGCACTCTTTGCAAGTTTCCTGTATGGCGCAGCGAGGCGTACCCACACTTCCATCCCTGCTTACCGTGCAAGTGCCAGACAGGGAGGAGACAAGGCACGGGTGGGTTTAACACAGGCGAGTATAACCCTCACCAATCAAATGAACGCCTCTCCTTGCCTTAAAATGTGCTGCGGGCGAGGTGCAGCGTATGATTGATCTGACTGATCCCCAACACCATGGGCATGGTGTGCTGGAAAGACCCCGTGGTGGAGACGGCCACTTTTACCGAAACTGGGAGAGCAGAGGGGCACTCAGGGCGCACACTGGAGGCCATAATGCGCGTCACCTTGTGGACCACCTCGTGGGACAGAAGTATTCTGTTCCTGTATCACGAATATTAGTACAGAGTTAAGTGAAAGTTACATTTAAACACAGCAGCAGGCTGTGAATCGAGACACCACTTGATTCCTGGTACGTCATCACCCTGAGCCACTCGCTGGCTGGGGCGTAGGAAGGTGCAAAAAAGGCTTTAGCTAAAGCTGCACAAGCTAACTAGTTATAACAAGCAATTTTCAAATATGTCCAAAAAATTAAAAAAAGATTAATATGTACTCCATAATTCAATATTTACTTATAATTATGCGCTTCCTTCCATCTTCAAGTGAGGTCCCAGTTTGTCTTCATTTCAAGGGCTTTGAAGGTCTACCCTTAGCTTTATGGAGACTTGGGACACCCCTCCACGAGACATGAACATGAAAAACCAAGGGCTAAGGGGTAAAACTGAAATGAACCCTTACTTGCAGTGCTCCTGTCTCCAGCTAAGTTTGCATCCCCCCTCTCTACAGTAATCATGCCTCTGCTCCTACCTCTAGCGACGGTACAAAGAGGGGATCAATTTGTTCCCCACATTTGGTCTCTGTGATGTTCACAGTGGAGGCAAAGCATTAAAATACCATCACCCTGGGCAGACATTAGCTCAGTTGGTAGAGCGTTCGCCCATGTATGGGGACTTCCAAACCCCGGCAGCGGCAGTAGGTTCGAATCCCGGCCACAGCCCTTTGGTACATGTCTTCCCCCCTCTCTTCACCTGCTTTCCTGTCATTCTCCAGCTGTCCTATCAATAAAGGCCACAAAAGACCGAGAAAATAACTGGAAAAATAAAAAAAAAATCATCACCCTGTTTTGTTTTGGGTTTACAGGTCTGACTGAACTGATGAAGAAGGTTCAGGTGCTGATGCACATCCTCCTTAAAACTGAGCTATCAGCCACATTTGATTCTGTCACATTACAGGGGGAGGACAGAGGATGTAGATGAGTCTAATTGGTCGGCGATGTCATTGATACACTGCTTCAGCCCTGAAAAATGAAGGCTGTCAAATGTCAACAGCACACTGTTAGCATACATGGATTTGATCAGATGGTTTGTTTTTTCCACCTGCCATCTGGTGAAAAGGCCCCTTGTTGCCACACACAATCAAAGGCTTTCTTCACATCTTAGGTTTTAAAAACTAAAACTTCAGCAAATTAGGCCCATAATAACATAATGAGTTTGTGGGTAGGAACCAAAGAAGCTGGACAGAGCCCACGCTAGCATGTAAAACCAAACACTCCTATCCCCATCTCATGTTTGAACCAGAGACTTCTTGCTTGAAGGCAATAGAGCAAACTACTGCACTGCAAAGGTACAGCTTGAGGACACATTTTAATAATGAATTTGTATCATGGTGCTAAAGTAACAGTACAACTACTTTTTCTAGTGACCCTACAATCTATTTACCTTTTACCACCTATTTAGTTCATTTTCAGCACAGGCACAGATTATCCCCTAACCCTTCCGTGATTATGTGTCCAGATATAATATGACACTTAACGGGACCTAAACATGTTTGGTCCTCAGGTCTAAGTGCCAAATGCTCACTTCTCTGTAATCTCATTAGACGTGGAGATTGGCCTCACTTTGGAGGAGGATGCAGATCCGGCCAAAGCATCCTCAGGTGAACGTGACAGTTGTGTTTACATTTAGAGCGCTTAATGAGGCTCTGCACTAAAGTCTTTTTAATCTGGATTTTAATTTGGAGGAATCGTACGGACTAAGTCTTTATTTTTAACAGCACATTTTATTTGTTTGCTTAAAGGGGTCACAAATATCAGTGTGTTGTGAGGCTTTGGCAGCTTTCAGTTTGGCATAACTTTGTAGATATATATGTTGACTACACCTAAACTAAAGCCTATGTTTGTGTTGCATGTTCTGAACAGAGTGTAAAGAATGGAATTTCTCCATGAGGGACTAATAAAGGATACCTTTCTTTCTTTCTTTTTCTTTCTTTCTTTCTTTCTTGCTTTCTCCCTAAATCTGACCAGAAATTTCATAATTTATATTGCCTTGAAAGGCAAGCACAGCCTAAAACAGTAATTATGATACATACCCAACAAATCAAATCCCTCTTCATTTTACTGGCTGTAGGTTTTATTTTAGATCCAGATCAGTCACCTTTTCAACAGGACACAACCAGTGAAACCATGCATTCATAAAATTCCTTGCAAGTGGAAGTGTTGCGGTACACAAAGTGGTAGCAATTAGGGCTGAACAATTTGAGAAAATAGTCTAATTGTGATTTTTCCCCCAATATTGTGATTTACTCTGCAATTGTTTTATTGTTCCTCATCTTATGTATTCTTAAACAAACATAAGCAGTAGATCATTTTACAGTAAAACCAATATGACATTAAATCAATCTAAGGATAAAAGATTTGAGAAAAAGTGGAGAAGTGAAGAACAGAAGCAAAATAGGTATGAAATTGTTCAAACTGGGTAAAAATGGTATGAAAGTGGAAAAAAGTTGATAAATAGGTACAAAAAAGGTATGAAATTGCAAAGAAATTGGGGAAAATTGGCAAAAAAAAATCCCAAAGTGGCTTAGGAAAAATTGATCATGGCAGCAAAATTGGGAATTAAATTTGAAATTAAATTTCAAAAACCAAGTAAAAATTCCAAAAATGGTTCTGACAGTGGCCACAAAAAGATGAATGGGGGCAAAATAGGCATAAAGTTGTAAAAACGGGGTTTAAAAAAAGGTGAAAATGATCCAAAAGTGGGAAAAAAGTGTATGAATAGAGGTAAAAAATAGGCATGAAATTGCAAAAAACTACATCACAATGCCAAAATGTTCAACACATTTTGGGCTAAATATTGAACCTTCTGCAATTTGAAAATTGCAACAAGCCATATTGCGATTTAATCTAATTTGCAATTAATTGTTCAGCCCTAGTAGCAATGTATGGTGTCAGGACCAAGTAAAAAGAGAGACTGGTGAAGTCACAGGCTGACTGGGACGTCCCATGAAGACAACACACCAAGAAGAAGTTTCCTCAAAACAATCCCAAATGGTTTATTACTTATGGGAAAAAAATCAATCAAAGTAATGTTTCCAAATGACTTTTTAAAACACAAATGCTCATAAGATTTAATTAGTGCAGCAATCATTTGTCTTTTGGGAGCTGAAATGTTTTTTTTTTTCTTTTTTTTTTTTTTTTACTTTCTACTGAAATCCTAAAAAAATCAAAATTTCCATAAAATTGAACATAGGCCTATACATATTTTTTGTATCTCATTTGATACATTAGGCCTTTTTGGCAACTGATAATCCATTTGAGGACATTTTTATAATTTATCTGATTATATTCAGATGTTTTTTTTAGTAATTTGTTGATCATATTGATTAGATAGTGATATCATAAAACTATGCACCAAATATGATACAACAGACATTATAGGGTTAAAGAAGATTTTATTGTAACCTATACATTTAACCTCCTTTTATTTATTTTCTCCACATTCAGATAATCCTTTTGTGTTTGAGAGGTAGAGATGCTGGGAAATGTTGAATGAAAATCATGTTTTTCTTCATTTTAAATAACAACCACAGCTAGTTTTACATGAGCCTTGAGTACTTGCTGTCACTTTCTCCCACAGACACTCCCCAGAGCATTAGCATCCGCTCGGAGAGATTTTCCCTGAAAGTTTGTTGGTCTGCTTGTTATTTATGTGGATCTTTGTTTTGGCCACCTCTCAACCTTGATTAGCCCTTCATTATCCACTGGCACAATGTCAAGGTAAACCGCTAATCCTTGATAAAACACAGATGGACAGTGCTGGCATTAAATGGAAAGACGGACATGTCCGGCTGTATTCACTTCTTTAGAGTGATTAAGAATCAAGATAGAAAGGGTTTACATCACGTGTCACATCGCAGTTTAATGAGGGCTGGCATGTTGGGGATTAACTTCAAATATAATGTTATTATGATGAAAAAAGTGAGCAAAGACAAATGATATCATTCATATTTCTAACTAAACTCATTGCATTTTGAACAAATTAAATGTGAAATAATTTTAAAACCAGTTAAAAAAAATAAAGAGAGAAAGCACATACAATTAGGCCACATTGTGATGAACATTATTGTAATTAACAGTAAATACTGACTTAAATTGCCATGAATTTACAGTAAAATATTGTTTTTACAGCTAAAAGAACAAAAACGTCAGTGCTGTCTTAGATAAAGTAATCTAGACACACAGTAACTGTAAGTATACGGTAAAGTGTCATGTAATTTCACCACAGCACTGTTACAATTACAGTAACCACTACAAATTCAGAACAGATACTGTTGTGAATTTGTAGCACCCCCCAACCCCCTCTATTGTGGAAGACTGTCATTGATTAGTTTTAAGTGTTGTATTTGGTTTTCTTTTTAATTGTTTCTATAATGTCCCTTTTAAATGTGTAAAGGTGCCTGTCAAATATTAATTTCTGTCACCTGTCTGTGACAGACAATAAAGTTTCTATCTATCTATCTATCTATCTATCTATCTATCTATCTATCTATCTATCTATCTATCTATCTATCTATCTATCTATCTATCTATCTATCTATCTATCTATCTATCTATCTATCTATCTATCTATCTTATTTCACAAACACTACTGTAATTTTAAAGTAACATGAATTATAGAATTATAGTGTATTATACAGTGAATTTACAATAACTAACAGTAATTTTACAACATAAACTGTGATTAAGAACATACAACTGTATGTGCAAGTGTTGTGCTCTAATTATTTCACTTACTTGTGATTTTACACTTTCTGCATAATCATCACATCTCCTGTAAAATACTGTGAGTTCACTGGATATATAACAGATAAATATACTGAAATTTTACAAATAATAGCTGATTGTCAAGAATTGTCTTACCACAAGTAAGTATAAGTATTTAAAAAGTCCATCAGAAGTCACCTTTTCAGTAATTAAATGAACCTTTTACAAGTGTCAGTATTTAATTTTGACCATGATAAAATCAATCAATAAAAATTGCTTCCCCTTACTGGTCTAATACTTTGAGCATCAACATACTGAAGTTTTTTCAAGGTCTGAAACTTTTCTTTAGTTTGATTCATTTTGTTTAAAAACTCATGTAAAAAAAATTAAAGTGATATTTTTTTTTCACTGCCATCAAAAAGTTGTGCAACAGATGGTCAATTAATATGCAAGCAATCTACCATCAGTATTTTCTCTTTCCACCTTAACTTTTGCAGAAACACAAAATCAAATCTCTCTCTCTCTCTTACCTTTAACTTGTTTAAAAACAGGTCAGCTGAGACCTTACAGAGGAAAACTGAGCTGTTTATTAGCCTAAAAAAATCTTAAAATGTTCATATCCAATTGGCAAACCAATCTGTCAAGTAAGTATGATTTATTTATCAGGCTAATTCAATTTATCAGTTCTTAATACACATATCTCTCTCTCTCTCTCTCTCTCTTTACATATCTATATATCTCTATCTCTCTCTCTCTCTCTCTCTCTCTCTATATATATATATATATAAAAAAAATATATATACACATATATATATATATATATATCAACATATATACATATATATATATATATCTATATATCTATATATATATCTATATATATATCTATATATATATATATATATAGATATATATATAAGAATTATATTATTATATTAGTAATATTATATATTATCGTGACTTTTAATCACATTTCTTAATTTCCTTTTATCTACATCCATACTTTAAAAAAAAAAAAATCTAAATCAACTTGAGAGCTGCAGTGGGAGAGGAGGGGGGTAGCTTATGGCCTTTGGGGGACTTCCTGAATATTAAGTCTCTACAAAACTTCAGCAGACAAACACGGGGCCTGAGGAGGACGAGAAGGCTGTGCGGCACAAAGATGAAAAAAAAAATCATCCAAACTTTAACTAGTGAATGGTTGTACCCTAAATCTCACGTGAAAATCAGTCCTCGGTCTGTGTGTAAACTGTGACTTGGCTGTCCTGATCTCCTCTGCAGTCGTTTCAGGTCTCTAAAACAAACAAACAAGACCTCTGACCCGGGACCGCCAAGCACACACTGATGACTAAGACCACTGAGAGGCCGGGACCAGTCTGAAAACTACCCCGGACATTATCTGAAACATTTCATTTACCCTGACGGACACAAACTGATCAACAAGCACACACATAAGAAACAAAAGGGCATCAGCCCGAGAGGTTCTTACAGACGGACGGACGGACGGACAGGAAGGAGAAAACTTCAACGAGTAAAACAAAGAGCTGTATCACTGATTCAGAGATCACAAGTAACTCCACCCGGCCGTCTTGTGAACATTGAAAACTGAACATCAGAAGCATGACATTTAACTGTTGAATATATTTTTTATGGCAAATTAACAAACAAACAAACAAAACAAATAAGACGTGCACTTTCAGAGGAAAAACACAGCATTCAGTCAACTGAAATTATTAAAATTTAAACAAACAAAAAGTAAAACAAACATAGTTTAATTTATTAACACATATTGACTATTGATGTATTTTGATTTATGGAGCATGGAGTTATTGATCTACTTTATATTGTAAATGACCAGTTTTACGTTCATATACATTTACATAGAAAGTTCTTTTGAATCAAACTTTAAAACGCTGCTACATCGCACTGGTGCAGAAACAAAAAAACAAGTTTTGTTGTATTATAGTTGTATTATTTCACATACTTACACTAAAAAATATGATTAGGATCAAGTTAGGTATAGACTATATCTAGTTATTTCTTTTAGCTGAAAGGCTTGACAGTTATTTCTTCAAAAAAATGACTGGTTCTTACTGTACATAATATTTTATTATTAGAGCATAAATAAAGATACATAGAAAGTCCCAGGGATGCAATATTTTGTTTATTGTTCTTGGTTAAATGTTCCAATTTTTTTTAAAGTAATGAGGTTGCAAATTGCTCTATATTCTTGAATATTCTGTGTTGAAGATGAATGAAAGAATATTAATAAAATAATGAGTGGTGTCAATAGTTCTGAACCTCAGTGATCTTCAGCTGCACATATAACCATTGCAGAGAGGGCAATCTTAATGGAAAAAATGTTTTGCCATAAGTAATAAAAGTGGGTTAAACACTTCAAACCAAATGTGGCCAAAACATTTGTGCGCTACTAAAAAAAATGAATGACCTATTATTGAGCATTAACTGTTATTTTATTTAGTGTTTTTAATTCATTCTATTCGACATGCTACTTGCATAAAATGAAAAAAGAAACTCTTCAGCATGGGGTCCACAAATGATCCTGGATTACATGAATAAATTCAGGCTTTAATAAAGTCAAAATTCATGCCTTTTTTCATGATGCCTGTAATGTTGACAAATTATTATGAACATTTGCGCATTGATTGAGGCAAAAAATAAGGTGTTTCAGTCACAATGAGTTATAGCTTATTACTAATGCCATTAAAAAAATAAATAAGCCATTACATTGTTTATTAAATGTATTTGATTTGGCACATATATATTTAATTAATCGATTTTATATTTAAGGGGCAGCTTATAGCAGGAGATTCAGTCTATAAGTTGGCAACTAAATATCATGTTTCTGAGGAAAAAGATTCTTGAAGTCGGGTTTTCTTGCCTGATTACATTCGAAAATTGAAATAAACACTTTTTCCAAAATTCCCTAACATGTCTGCATTTCAGGGTCAATACATGATGAGTGTTGAAGATAAAATAATTGGTTATCCTGTTATATAACTGTGATCTTGAGCTCACTCAAAAAACGCAAATAAGTATTTTTGTCTTGCCATCTTTTTATCAAATCAACATCAATATTCAAAATACTGATATTAATGATGTGGTAGTTCCCTATATGCTGTTGAAAACATATTATATCATGCAAAATACATAATTATATAAGGCATAATGTATCTTGAAATATTGTTCATGTCTTACTTCCCTTTGAATGGATGCACTGACAGATCATATAAATGAACAAACAGGTTTAAAAAGACAAAACGACATGACAACGTCTAAAAGCAGAAAAGTCATCCCTGCCAGAATAACTGATAAATGTTTAATTAATATAAGCTCAGTAAAGAGCAGTTCAAAGGGCTTAAGGTGGGATTAGAGGCTCCATTAATGTAATAGTGGAGTGTGAGTGTGTGACAAGTCGATGTGATCCACACGCAGCAGCTGGTAAGACCGAGGCCCTGCCAGGCAAATCTGCTTTCAGAGAGGCCTGATACCAGTTTAACTTTTTGATGAGGTGACGTCCCTCTCTGCTCTAATCTCGTTTGGAGTTTCTTACAAGACTCTCCACACACCGCTAAGTGTCCCTCAGACAGAGTTTTAACGCCTGTCAGTGCCGTAACAATCTGTCGTCTGAGTGGACAGTATTAACGCCGTCGCTCCACGCCGTGGGCTTTTTTTTTTTCTTTTGCCGCTTTTAACCACCTCGACGTAAGCTGTAAACAAATTTACTTTAATTTACGTCACGCTATCCAATGAGAGGCTCTGCTTGTCCTTCAGGGAAACTTTAACTTTTTTATCCCACGAAAAATAGTTTTTGTAGAGAAATGGGCAAAAATAATTTTCTGAGGCTTCAGCTAAAAGAAATATTTTATAAAAGTGTGAACTATGACCATTTGGACGTGAAAACTGAAGTATCTGATCAACTGTTTTTCTGCAAGTTTTGTGAACATATATGTAATGTGATTTTATTTCAGAATTGATTGAAACAATGTGATAATATATTTATTATTACAATTTAATTAGACAACATGAATTCTGTTTTTATGTTTTAAGAACTTTTTGAGATACTGTATTTTCATATTTCTGATATATTAACGACACTAATGGTAAAATAACATGAAGTAATATTTTAGATGCCAAATTCATGCTTACAGGATGAGATGTCCGTACATTTTACATTCATGATTGATGAATAAATGAAATATAAAAACTACAAATATTTAAAATTTGTTTGTTTATGTATATTTGTGTTGAACTTTTACAAGGATGAAAAACTGATGAGCATGAATCTTGAATTATGACTGTCCTCATGTTGATGTTTTTTTTTAATTTAAAGGATAACTGTAAATGAATTAAAGATTACACAAAATTAAGACCAGTATGAAACATCTTCAAGTTTAAATTCATCCTTGTGTTGGATGTTCATGTTTTCACAATTTTGAGGCTGTTAAAACTTTTAATTCATAAATGATAACTGACATGACATGTAAATGCTTTTGTATCACGGTGTTGGATTTGCTTTGTTTAGGATAAGCTGCCTTTCATAGAATTTTACCATAAATAAATAACTAATGACAGATATGAAAACTGATCTTCTAAATTTATCTGTTAAATTATACTGACAATGGATTTTTTTAACCTGTACAGAAAATTTGTTTTTAAAAGATAAAAAAGAAATCATAATTAATTATTAAAAACTAACAGGATGTGCTTGTAATTTATCTTTCTGTTGTATTTCTACGCCTCGGATAATTAGCTGTTTTTTAAATGAATTATTTTTCATAGCTTGTGTATTACCAATGACTGAATATGAACCCATTATTTAAATATATTTTGTAATTTATATACATGCTGGATTTTTACATTCTTTGAGCATAAATTGTCTCAAAGAAATTTTATTTTTCAAGAATAACCCTGACACAGCAGATTTCAAATTTTGATAGTTTACATTCTTTAATGTGGGTTTTTATGCTTCAGAGAAAAGTTTGTATGATTTCATTTTCTAAAAACATGAAAATAACGAACAATAAAAACTATTGGTTTGTTTACACATTAGGACGCTGGATGTTTATGTTTGGAAACATGAGCTGTCATTATAGAAATGGATATTTATGAGTCATGAATGAAACAGTATGATGACCTTTAATATTTCATGATGGTGGACTTTAATGCTTCTCAGGACAAGTTACACAAAATAGATTTACTATGCTTTAGGGGACAAGAATCTTTTTTGATTAACTATAAATCTTATCTTTTTTTAAAAATGGAAATTTGTTTTCATAATTCACAAATTATAATATAAAATACTCATTAAAAAAAAAAGAATCCACAATTTCTTTAAGGATAATCTTCTTCTTTTTTTAAATGTATAAATAATACGTCTATCAATGAATACTTGTGTTAAACTTATTCCCTCAGTCGTCTTTACAATCTTCATTCATAAATGACATCAACAACTAAAACAATGGACCATGGTTATAGTTTTTGTTTTTAGGAAAAAATAGCAGAAAAATATCTTTTTAGCAGCACAAATCTAACTGTTGCTTTTTAAAATGAAAACGAGGAATCCTGCAATTTACCTAAGTAAACTTAAATTATTTTACTTACCCTAAAAGTTAACTTTCCTTGCTCTGATAAAATGTTGACATATCCAGGAGAATAATCCATGCTTCCTATGAGCAGATTTGCTGAGTAAGTATTGCACTCCAAAAGTCTCCAGCCGCTGACTCAGGAAACACCGCGGCTTTTCTTGTTTAATCTAACTTCATATTCCCTCCATAATGACCCTACTTTTTTGTTAATCTTTTCTCTCCTTGCACTCGAGGAATAGTTTCGGTGGATTGCGCCCTGCCTCAGTGGCCGTGCAGCGGGCTTCTGCACTCATATATATTCCCTCCCTGATTGATTACTTTAGGTCTCGGGGTTCACAGCCGGTCATGAACAATTTTTGGATGTGAGGAATCTGTTCACCCCGGGCCCTCAACTGACATGACAGGATGTCCCCAGCTACTCTGAGTAGCCTGGGGAGGGCACACGAGTTGTTGAACCTTTCCCCTTAAAGTTCCGGGTAAGCTCATGGGAACACCAGAAGGCTCCCATTTGAAAAGGTTAAAGTTTGAGAGGATTAGCTTGAACTGTCGAGTGAACTGGGTGAATCTATTTCAGATTCTGGTCTGCTTTTTAACAACCATCATATGCAAGGATCTGGAGGGATGGTCTGGAGCGTCCACTGCAGATAACCTCCACAAATACTTTAATCTCATTAATGAGTAAGAACCACGGTGATGGAGGTCAAATCTGTCATCAGTCAGAAGTGTGACATACTGGTCAAACTGGGCATGTCATGTCCAAGTGACAAGAAGAGTGTCTTAGACCTTAATGGGGGATTTAGCGGTCATGGACGTGTAAGGTACCTTCAAGGCCAGTCACGAAAGAGCTTCTTCACACTGCAAATGCACATTCACGTGAAGTCAGAACATCACAACAGTAGTTAAACATAAGAAAATGTTGAATTCTATGTTATGTGTCTGTTTGTTTGATTTGGGCATGGATTTGCTCCATAAGGGCAGGAAATACACAGTTACTCAATAATTAATAAACTTTAATCAAGATAATTTTTTAAAATCTAAATTATGAAGCTCAATTGCTCATTAATTTTGCAACACATGTGTGTATATTAAAAATAACTGAACAAGAAGTGAACTAAGAGCACAATCCTTTGCCAAAGCATTTCGGACATTGTTGGTGAGAGTTATTGTAAAAAACATGAAAAACTGCTGTGATCAAGATGTTTCAATTGGTTAAAGATGTTTACCAGTTTATTACGGTTGGTTCAGTGCAAGACTGACAAAGAAACACAAGTCATTTCTTCAGCTATATAGGCCTGTGTGTAAGGACAAACACAGCAGAGATATGTATTTGCATACTGTATGTGCTAGAAACATGCTGTTTATGTGGGCTGAATACATAGGAAACTTAAAGATAATCGGAGGAATATGGCCAAAAATAATATACAGGAAACCAAAAGAATATATTTATGACTTAAAAGTCATCCTCACAACTGCTCTTTCTGCTTTTTGAACAGTAAAAACATCCTTGGTCCACATCCAGGTTTGGATCACCACCAAAATCACATCCCTTTTCCTTCATGCACTGACCAACATTCACTGAAAATGCCATTAAAATCCTTTGAGGTATTGGCAAAATAATGGGAGACTGTCCCCTTTTGCAACGTAAACAACGGAGGTAATGAATGCTTAAGCCTTGAGAGGCAGCCCTGACTGTGCAGAGGTGAGAAACTACTGTTTTAATCTCAATCACATGACTGCCTTCCACGATTATGACAATGTGTAATCAAGATTTAGTTAACTTGTTCATACTTTGCCCCCTTTTTCTTTATTATTAGCATTATTTTGAAGTTTTTGCATTTTTTCAGATATTTCTATGTATTGACAGTTCTTTAAGGATCACAATAATAATGTCAAAAGCATACACGCTAAATGAAAGCATGCGGTGAGTATTTTAAAAAGCAGTGAATAACTTTCATAATAATGATCTAAGAATCTATAAAAATAAATTGATCATAGGAAAAGTCAAAGAGCAGTGTGCTGAACTAAATCAACATAAATACACACTTTTAAACAGTTTTATCAATCAATTGAAAAACATTGTATGACCCTTCAGGACTGGTTTAAATTGTGAGGTTTATAGGAGTTCTGCTTCTATAAAAAAATCTTACGTGAATGAAAAATAACCCAAAATCAAGTCAAGGAGCTTAAAGGCTGCATGCAGAGAGAAAGAAAGGCAAAGAAGGAGCTCTGAAAAGAATAAAAACTCATATCATGATCTATTCAATCATTTTAACGCAAACGCTCAAACACTTGATAAGTCATGACAAAAACTAAACATTCCAGTATAAAGCATTGTGTGAACATGCGGAGAGTCTTATCACTGAATGTAACAGCTCAGGTTTTTACTTTGAAATGCCACTTGGATGTTACACAGAGCCTCACATTTAGGTCCAGAGCCCAACAAGTGCCAAACTAACGTGCAGGGATAAGAAGTCTGAGTGAAGGGGAAAAGAGGCAGAGAAGAAGCTTTGGCTGCGTTCGGTCCAGAAAGACCACAAGCCTCCACGACCATTCACAAGATTTAATCTGTCTGTTCTTTATGTAAGTGCAGACAGACAATCCAAAAACAAAATGACTACAGCACAGGCTGCCAGAACAGTGATAAGAAACACCAGACAATAATATTCTCAAAAAATAAGAAACTACAAAAAAGAAATCCTGCAGAAAAATGCACGAGAGCAAACCAGATAAGATTGAGACCAATCTTAACACAGCATCAGACCTGTGAGACCTATTGCTCAAACTGTTTTTGCACACATAAAACATTAAACCAACACCATGTAGCTTTTCAAACATAATATAATCCTTTGATATTCACTCACTTTATAATGAGTTCAATGAAACCTCTGTCGAGGTCTGGAGTGGTCTGTATCCCTTTAACTGGCACTATGTAACTTCGAGGTGGATGGTGGGAACCCTGCCACACTAAAAAACTACACGTTTGGACTGCTTTACGGCATACGTCACTTCCCCCTATTCTCGATTCGGTTACAATACGGAAGTCTCAGCGAAAGCCAATCGCGGAGCTTTAACCATGGTGGAGGCAACAACGTAAGGAAGACAAAAGTTTTGTTGGAGGATACAAAACAAAGAAAGCGAGAGAAAAACAAGCTGAATGCTCGGACCAGAATAAACATCGGTTCGGCGTTCACTCGCTGGCGTGAAATAAAAGACGAGGAGAGATGTCCGACTACTATCAGGTATGTTGGCCGACTAATTTATGACGAAATTCCTCAAAAAACCTGACAGGAAAAAAGTACAGCACAACAAATCCAGAACGTACCAGTATGTAGTTTTGTTTAGACCTATTTCAAGTGTGTGATATCGCCAGCTCGTCGTTGTCTTTACTTTTATTCACTTTATCGCTTCAACAGGACAGGGGCGACTTCACGGTAATAAAACCAAGTTGAACTTAGCGATTTTTAACATCGTCATTTAGTCAAAAATAAATACATTACCTCGTCGCTATCCATCCTGCAAACAGCCGCCGAAGATAGAATACTTTTAGCGAAGTCCTGGCTTCTGTGATTCGCATACAAAATAAATGCACGCGACCGGCAGATCTGTATCCTTACGACAGTATGCGCGCTAGAGCTCATGGGTAGTTGAGTTCTCGCTCCGGTCAAGCGGTGATCTTCCGTAGTGCTGCTTTAAGTCTTCTGTCCCAGAAAGTGCACTTTTTCGAAAACTTGCGAAGGACCTTTTTATAATGTTTTATTGTCAAGCTAACAAATGTAGATGCCCACTCCAGACAATCTTCATCACAGCATTCAAACTGACATGTGTGCAGCATGTTGGTCTCCCTGTAGTCTCTTTTAGCGAAGAACCGAAATAAATCTCCCTTCAAGTTACTTGTGTCGTTGTATCACTGACCCACTAAAACAGCATTCTCTATTAGCTAGGGGAGTTTCTCTGCAGAAATGACAAACTAAGCTTTGATTTCGCTAAGCACAAAGCAGGAGGGTAACCATACTGGGTTTATCTCATTGACATATTCTAACAGTGTGGACAGAAATATCTCCTTAAACAACATAAATACAACACATTCGACATTTTCTGCCATATTTTGGCCATCAGATGAACACTGCTAGCTGTAGGAACAGGCAAACCCTCTGTTACCACTTGGCCCATATCAAGCGTGGCACTTTAGCCAGCAGTCTAAAGACATTTCTATTCTAATTCATTAACACATTTGACTGAAATTAATTATACAAGTTTAAGCAAAAATATCTTTTAAGGCCTTTTGGGTTTTTAAGTTTGAGCTGTAGAGTCTCTGAGTTACATGAGCTTCAAGGCTTCTTATGCAACGTTCTGAGCATCAGGATGTAGTAACAAAAATCTGCCATTATCAGTATATATGTATTGAAATAGTGACTTCTTCCTCAGAGACAGGGACGTCAACATCCTCCTGTATACGTCTGTCAGTGTTGTGTTTACACTGAGGGGATAGCGTCTCTTTTGGCTTGTTTATGTGTCACTCAGAGGCTCAGACATGTTCTCATGCCAACACGAGGCAGAGTCGCAGCACATGTCAGCTGGTCTAGTAACACAGAGTAGTGCCATGAGGGAAAGTGAAGAAGAGGCAAAGGGCTTTCCAAAGCAGAGAATGGACTTTCATTGGTCTAAAAGGCAAACACTTAACAAGAAAATCCACTCTTTGATAGACATCATAGCTAAAAGCGGACTTCAGCAATTTAGGAAATAACTTCTCCCATTGTCATAAAAAGCATTTAAAGTGTTCTTGTGTAGGTTGATGATTTATGGCAAAAGTCAAAATCATGATTATTTTACATATATAGAGTTCTTACTACCATGCCAAACTTTGGGGACATTAAAAATGATTACATGAATTCTGTGTTGCCTTGAGGGGTAGTCACAGCTGTGTCATTAACGTTTTTCTTCAATGCTCTAAGTCTGTGTCCCTAAAACCAGTGTTTCCATGAGACTTTGGTCATTTCACCTATTTGCCAACAAGCACCTGCCCTCCTGTCACCTCCTGCAGGACTCTCTCCTTCCTGACTATCCAGAGGACGTGACTTGGCTCTCTGCTCCTGACTTAAATTATAGTAAGAGCTGTTTGGGTGATTAGATAAGATAAGATAGACGTAATTGTCCTCAAAGGGAAATTTGTCTTGGACTCTCCTGCAGGTAAAGTACAGGAGTCCTTGTTGCAGCAGGGCCATGCCCCCAGAGCTGGATAATCGGCTCCTCTGATCATGACAGTCCATATGAAACAGATGTGAAACATGAAAAACAAAATTTATTTTTGTACTGAATTATTTTGTATTGTAAAATATGGACATTAAGTGATATAATGATGAAGGATTTTAGTACAGTTTTACATTCTGTTGATATTACAGGATATAAGATTAGGCCCATGCAATAAATCTATTTAGAAAATTGATTCACATTTTTGTTGCTGACAACTTAAAAACACAACAGCTATTGAGACATTTTCCGTCAACCAGCTCCGCCTCACATTTTGTCCCTGTTGGCTCTGATAGTTAACACTCTACCTCAGGCATCTACCTCTTTTTTTTCCAACGTTAGACAATGATAAGAGAGTTTGTATATGTTTGTAAAACTGTGCAGCTTTATTGCCATTGTTGAAAAAAACACTTAGTTTACATTTGACAACATAATTATAGCAACTGCTTTAATTTCAAAAGGGAAATTCAGTTACATGTTAAGAACTAAGGAAAGCAAAACTTGTTTTGAGTAATATCTTTGTCATATTTTTGCCTTTTTAATCTTCTCTTGTGAGCTGAGCTGGTAAAGCAGCAGTCTAAAAGCCCTAACTTGATATCATTGCAAAAATGTGGCATGAGTCTCAAACTCATTCAGGGGTTTGTTTATTATGTTGAGGGGTTTGTATACAGACCAAGGCCACATATTTTACATCATTACTCTCCATTTTATATTCATTATAGGTATTAATTTTAATATTTGATTGAGTTCTCTATCCATGGTTGTATTGTTTATACATCCATGGTGACTGTCTTTACAACCATATAGACATGAGAATCCACTTGAAAATGAGACGTTACATCTCATGGGGCTTACCTTGAATACATTTATATTAAACAGATATAATACTATATAAACAGAGATTAAATAAGTGTATTTTTTACGGAGACAATGTGATTTAAGTCCCTTTGTCTCTGTCTGGATGAATACATCTCTGGATGTATGTATGTGTGTATACAAATATATTGAATTGAATTGAATTGAATTGAATTGAATTGAATTGAATTGATTTATTTTGGTCATGTCAGCACACTTATTCAGCATCACACAATGCCAATAGATGATCACATTGTACATGTCCAAAAGGGAAGACGGAAGAAGCAAAGCTTATCTAGTCCCGTCCCCATTTCCTCAATATTTAGTCTCCTCATTTTTCACATATCATCAGATTATATTATTATATACGTATCCTTACATATACTTGTATGTATCTAATAAAGAGTATGGGCCCTAATTTTGTGGCACAGCGCATGGTGGCGCAGGGTGTGCAAAGCCCACCACGCGCAGTTAATTTCGTCTGGTGCACAGCTGGGTGCAGCCAAGTTGATAATTGGTAGACGGGTGTGACGGCGCACCGGGGGTGGGTGGAGGATGAGGGGTGTGACAGATTCAGGGTGGTGCAGTGACAATTTCCTGCCAAAAAACTGCGCAGAAGGTGCACTGAAAGCTCTCAGCTCCAAACTGGTCTATTCTCGGCTCAGGCAAAGCGCACCCTCCGCAGCTGGCGCACATGTGCGCACACATCGCCAAATCCGCTGAGGCAGGTTTCCAGAGTGTCAGGCACATTTCAATGCAATAAACACTCACAGCAATCACTATTTAATGTAACCTTCTGAACCAGCATATACAGTTGTATCTATATTAATTGTCCCATCACATCTGATGTCAGAATAAAGCCGTTTGTCATAATGAGACTTAACCTGACGGCAGCTGGAAGTTTGATGCACATCTCACAAGCCTCATCATCCAATACAGAGTATATATCAAGCTCTCATCTCATGAAATTCAAAGAAAAGAGAGAGAAAAAGACGGAGAAAAAAAAAGAGAGAAAACAAATGTAAGTCACTTGGTGTGATTGCCCATATTTCTCTGTTTTAGTCTTTATTCTTAATGTGATCTAAGAAGACGGAGTACATTATTGCAAGTAGGATAAGGAGGAGATACCGGGGGAGTATACAGTATATCACCAAAGGCCCTCTATTTGGTGATGACAGACCAGGGATGCAGGTGGGTCACAAACTTGATGAATGGATTAGACTGCTGCTGTGTTAAATGTAACTGTCTCTTAATTTTGTACTCCTATTAATGACAAAGGAACAGATTACATCAGGCCCACACGTTGACATGCAACGTGGCCTCCGATGCGCGCCCCTCCGCTCTCTCAATTGCTGTAAAAGTGATAGCTGCTCTGGCCTTCTCCACTACAGGGTCTTTCCAGCACACTGTGGTGGGGATCAGTCAGACCAATCAGTCACTGTGCATCACCCACAGAGCATTTAAAGGCAAGAAGAGGTGTTCATATGATGCGCCTGGAGTGCGCCTCTCTGCGCACTGCAGAAAATTTGCAAAGTGCTCTAGACACACCCTGTCGGCGTGGCACAAAGGCGGCACAGGGCAGGTGCGCCACGCTTACACCTGGTCCACGAAATTAGAGTCCTATGGCTTCAGCCTACTCTGTTGTAAAGTGCCTTGAGATAACACTCGTGATGAACTGGCGCTACACAAATAAAGATCGAGATTGATTGACATTGAGTTAAACGTTTATTTTTCCTTAATATTTGGATCTTTGAAGTCCAAAGAACCTAATCAATTTTGCGATTCTGTAACAAGGTCCAGGTGTCAAAATGTCTTAATCAGTAAAAGGTAAATGTGCTCTAACAATAAAAACACAAAATATCTGCTGCTGTGTTTCACTTTCCAAAAAGCATATCACAACAACTCTTCTCTAATCCAGGCAGCTCTCCCTTTTCCAAACCCTTTTTAAGTTTGGCTCTTTCATGCTGTGTCAGACTTTGGGATGTCAAGGCAAGTCAAATCACATCAGGTCACATCAAGTCAAGCCAATTAGGTCAAGACATGACACGACTAGACACAGGTGAGCCGAGTCACGTAATGCTGTGTCTACCTTGCAGTGCCAAGGGAAGACAACATTTAGTTCTTTAACTGTTAGATTATCTGCAAAGGTTCATTAACATTGTTTCTGAATGACAACGGCGCATACAGTGAAACATTTCTGTTCAAGATGATGTTCAGAAAGCTATTTCAGCCTTTGAGGGGAAAGGATTTGTTGTGTAGTTGTCCAGCTCCTCTGTGAGGCTTTTTTATATCCCGATATTAGACCATGGGCATTCAGTGTCAGTTTTTATCATTGCTGCTTGCATGCAAAAATTTCTCTGGAACTCCTGAATCTTTTGATAATATGACTGTAGATGATGAAACTCATTACAAGTGAATATGAGAAACGTTGTCAAACTGTTGGACAATTGGCTCCGCAGTTGTTCTCAAAGTGGAGAATCTCGCTCTATCTTTGCTTGTGAATGACTGAACCTTAGAGGATAATCCATTCATAGCAAATCATGTCAGGTGTTTTCAATTAACCTGTTTAGCTTGTAAAATTAACTCCTGGTCATCTGTTGCCCCTGTCCCAGTTTTTTTGGTATGTGTGTAGGCGTCAACTTCAAACTGAGTGAATAATTAAAAAAAAGAAAAACACAACCAAACAAAAAAACAAATAACGATTAGGTTTATTTGAGTTTGAACATTAAATAAAGTGGCTGTTAGGTGTATTTATCCGGATAGAAGTCAGAAACTGTTTGCAATCATTTTTTTCTGTATTTTAAACATTTCACAGAATGTTCCATTTTCATTGGAATATATGTTTGTAAAAAATCAACCTAAATTGTGGAGTAAAAATCAAAGCATGTCCTCAAATGTTTGTAGCTCAAAATAAAACTTCTAAATAATGTGGTGATTCTTTTATAAATCAGACTACATGCCTGCTGCTTTCTTTGCATCCCTGACCTTATTAAGAAGTCTGCAGACAAACCACAGCACAGAAACATAATGAGCAGAAAACAGTATAGGGGGAGATTTCTCTTGAGACATACAGAGAACTCAATGCAGTCTCTAAAACTAAATGATTAATATCACAGCATGTCAGTTTGAATGAGATTAGTATGAGAAAATGTACAGTATATTTAAACCTATGGGGAAAGAAGATAAAATAAGCAGAGTAGAAGTGAAGCCAAAGGTCTGAACACAGAGCCGGTTATGAATCATTAAAGCCAAAAGCGTCTGGTCTTTCCTGAACAGCTGAGAGACAGACTGGACATGAGGTCAGCTCGAGATAAAGCAGCTGCTGCAGAGACAACAAACAGAAACAAACAAGTTTTAAACTTGATTTACACTGAACAGTCCACTCCAAAAGAGACAGGCTAAAGAATCATGGAACTTTTCCTAAACAGTATACAGAACAAGATTCATGTGCCATTTAAAGCTGCTATGAGGAGAATTTATCGCCGGCGTAACGCTGTGTTCCTGTAACCTCGGAAATGGGAGTGACATCATCTCCCACTTATCGACGTTCCAGTTGAAATCAGAAAAAAACATCCTGATCTACCAGGCTATTGTTAGCTGTTGTTAGCACGCCCTGCGTTGTTGTATGAAGAATGTGATTATCACTATGGCAGCATTTTTGTAAATATAAATCTAGCATATAAATCTATGTATACAGCTGATCTAGAGCGACACACCCCAGTCAGAAGTGCAAATAAATTGATTATTATAGGAGCTAAATAACTGTTCACACTGGGGGCATCCATCTTCGATTGTCACCTCGGGGTGGCGAGGTTTCACCGAGCTCCCAGTAGGAAATTCAGACTTCAGGGGACGTTCCAGTTGCAGTTTCCCACTCGGAACTCAAAATTCCTACATCTGACTACAACTTGAACGCACCGGAGATGTGAAGCCAAATGTGTTGGTTTGTTGTGGTAAATGCAGCTTGGATCTTTGTCGGAACTCTGCATTGCTTTACAAGGTCTTTTTCAACAACTTACAGGATGCAAAGCCACGAGGTAATGTGTCTCTTTCTAGTTACGTAGCGGTAGTTTTTGATGTGTGACGACAACCAATGCGGGGAAAAGTTATTATCGTAGTTGTAGCCGACTAAATATCGCTACTTCCAGCCCGGCGCTCTCAGACATGTAATATAAATAATAAAACAATATAAATTTGCTCTAGTTTTAATTGTCTGGTTCCCCGAAGTTGAGTATCCAGGCCAGTCCAGCCCTGTACGACCCGACCAGGAGGCTAAAGAATAGCATTTATAGATAGCCTATTTAGATGCTATAAAACTCATCGATAAGTGCGTATTTCGATCAGGCATACATCTAAAAGTGAAACTTTTTTGTAATTACTTAAAAACTCCTCACAGTCTCTTTAATCATCTGAAACTTCACTTTACTGAATAAACAGCCAATGATGTAAATGAGAGAGACACATATGCACTGAGGTTAATTTTGGTAACCATGTTTAACAAAATAAGTAAAAACTGTAATGTACTGTAGCGACCCCGTATCAACACTAAGCATCACACCCCGTGCCAATCAAACTCTTCCTCCAGGAAGTACTCTGTATCAGGATGTCTGGCTGGAGCTGCTCTGTGTGCAGACAGTGAGGAAGACACTGGCAATCTGCACATAATTGCATCGAACAAAGTCTGTGTCTTGGCTGGTCTATGCTGTTATTGTTCTGCGCGTCCTTCTGTGCTCAGTCTATGTCGGACAAAGAAGGATTACCTTGTGCATATATCTGTGTGGAAATGTCCACAGGAGCATCTCGTCCTATATCTGATTGGGAGTCCTACAAGTTGGCTGGAGGGGCAGTCAACTCCGACTGACAGACTGACCATAACGTAAACAATTGTACCTGGGTGCCTCAGAGTGTGTGTTAATTTGTGTGTGTGTCAGATATTGTTGAACGGCGAGGGGATGATGGTGTTTTTTTCCTTGTGCTGTGGAAAGCTGTGGTTCTGTGATAAAACCTGGACTGGATTTCTGTTGCTTGCTGTAAATTCCTTTTCTTTTGAAACAGATTGGACTGTGTTGTTAATTTGATTTGAAAAAATGGAACAGACTATTTATTCTGAATGAACTGATACGCACCCACGTTAACACACATCTCTTTGTTTTTGTGTCCTTTCCCATGCAATTGCATTGAATTTAATTTGAAAAATCCGCTTTGGCATGCTTGTTCTTTTTTGGATGATTTTGCATGATATTTTCTTTTTTCAAGTAGATGCCTAAGAGGTGTGACTTTGTTACAACAAACAGAACAACAGCTGTTTTTCTTAATCGCCCTGTGCAGTGTGTTTTACTCTTGAACTTTGAGTCTCCCATACACATCAGTGAGACAATCAAGACACACTGACAGGCTTTTCACCAGTGGGTACAGTAAACTGCTTGGACAGCTCTCAGTGCAGAGATACCTGGAGTCTCTGATCGAAAAAAACAGGTCAGTGACGAGCTGATTGACAAGCCAGTAAACGCCATCCAGATGCCATCTTCACTGACAACTGCAGCCTCTTCTGATAACAGGTGACTAGAAGTATCTCAACTCAGTGTTAACAGGAAGAAGGATCCAGAGGAGTCCTTGGATGAAGCCAACACCTTCCAGGTCAGCTATAGTGACCTTCATGTAGATCATTTCCTCTACAACTTTCAGTTGCCACTTTGAGGAGCACTTCAGTCCAAGTGTTAGACTCAAATCATCCTCATGGATACAACCATTCCAAAAAAAAACAAAACAACTATCTCGAAGGACATTCCAAGGCAAAAACAACCTCATGACATATTCTCTATCTATTCATAAACGCAGTACGTTTACACTGGATATATACAGTTAAGTGGCACTCCAGATGTCCTTACCCTCTAATCCCTGGAGGCTGTCAGCACAACAACAACAAAGATTAAAGCTGTATTTCTCCAACCTGCTCCACAACCAAATAGCTGACTCAGAGCCAAGCAGCAGCCAGACACAGCCAGCTGCTGAAATTAAAGCAACATTGCCTCTGCTGGACATGGATTAGTCTGTGGATCCTCACCTGTCTGAACCTGTCATCCCACAAATGGAGTTTTCTCTGGATGGAGGAGTAACTTAGATTAATTCATTTGGGTGGACAATAGAGATCATGGAAAACCCAACAAGCTCAGAGTAGTCATAAAAACAACTTGAGAGGAGAAATGTAAAACAATTATGGAAACACAAAGATAGACATATTAGCTTTTACCTCTGTCCCTGTACAAACAGACCCAAAAGGTGAGGTTGTGGAGGGGACTCAGAGACAGCACCTCCATCACCTGTTTGGTAGAAAAAGCAGTTGTGCTTTAGTTGCCTCATGATTCTCCTGTTCTGCCTCAATCCAGGGGCTGGTTGATGGGAAAATGCCCTTTGAAACTGCAGTTTTTCTACATTTGGAAAACTAGGGGATGAGCCAGATCCCCTCCTTTACATTGAAAAATGCAAGGTACTTTGGCTTTATACCTCCTGGCAGAGGAGGAAGTGGTGGCAACTCTAAAAAATGTCCTAATCGAACAGCGAAAGACTGGTGGGATGTAATGCATTTAAACACTAACACCTGGTCAAACTTTCAGGAGAAATTCAGTGCAGCCTTTCTGTCTGAAGATTATGAGGACAAACTGACGGAAAGAGTAAGGACAAGAGTTCATGGTGATGGTGAAAGCATCAGAGATTTTGCTGTCATGTACCACCCCGTGTGTCAGAGGAGGAAATCTTATATTTAGGAGGATGCTCTGCTTAAGCTCATCTTCAGGAACATGAATCCCCTGATGGCAGGCCAACTCAGAAGCAGACAACAGCTGGAAAAAGACATGGCAAGTCAGATCCAATATGACCAATGGAAAAAATGAATTGAAAAGCAAAGCAAAGGACAAGGAAAAAACAGAACCAGTGGCAACCATGGATGTATTATAAGAACTGGATAGCGTGGCTCCGCCTTCTACCATTCAACGGTCTTGAAGCCATAATTTCCCCCGTCAGGGCGCCGCCATTGTGCAGCCAGTAGAGAATCTGGACCATATCTGGACATAGTTGTCGTAAACTGTCGCAAAACTCCCCAGCATACGCCGTATACAATCATTGTGAAGCTGCCGTAAACCGCGGTTATTTTTAAACTCTAATAACTGTTGAAAAAGAAACTTTTCAGAAAAAAGAGGACTTGGAAAAAACGCGGCCCAATAATACTTTCATATCACCACAACATACGGATGGGAGAAATATTTCTACGAGGTGTATTAATTTTCGGAAGTTTTACTTCGGCCCGTTCAGATGAATGGGGGGGACGGAGATTTGACCTATACTGCAGCCAGTCACCAGGGGGAGCAGTTTTTGTGGCGGCTTCAATTTGAGCCCAGCGACATGACGTCCATGTTTTCTACAGTCTATGGTGGCAACCACTGACTCCCCCCCCCCCCCCCACACACACACACAATACAGAGACATGATCTAGTTTACCATTGGAGATGCAAAGGTGACCATGCCCAAACTCATGCCCTATTTACCAGCACTTCAAGAAGTCAACATGACCCAGTGAACCATACCCCCAGCAGAATTATTCTCACCAGCACCAACCCCAGCAACGTCTTCCCCAACAGTAATTCTCTCAACTGCACCAGTCCCAACAACGCCACCCACACAAGCCCCACCCTTAATAACCACTATCACACTTCTGTCAGAACCACCCCAACAACAATCCCACTCTTAACCAGACCAGCCCCACCCTTAAACATTTCAGTGTAGCAATGATCGTAGCCATTCATCCTTAAACACTGTGTCCCACACAACATGATCAGCTCCTAAAGTCAAAGGGACACTTAGCAGGAGCTAAGTGTCCCTTTGACTTTAGGAGCCTAGACAGGCAAAGTTCTTGTTGACACAGGCTCAACATTTACACTTAAGGATCAAGTCTGGAACAGTATTAAAACCAAGAGGGTAAACTTTCCCCCTGGACTGGTGAACCTCTCTATCTGGCACATGGTGAGCCAAGGAGACCCCTTGGGTGGGTGCAGCTAGAACTGAGCCTACAAGGTACAAGGCTGGTCCTGGACTCCAACACCCTGGCATTTCCTGTCCAGCTTGGATTGGACTTTGTGTTCTTCACCGGCATGCAGTTGGATGTTTCAGGAGGTGTATACTAGTTCCATGAAATTGAGAAAAGGAAGTCCTCTCCTTCAGTGAAGGGAGAGACTGGCAACTATGTTACTTTCTTTTCACTGGAAGCTCCATTGGCCACTGCTTTGCTTCTTTAAGGACCACTCTTGAAGACAGTAACTTACTGCTGAAGGCAGTTCAGGAATCTCATATAGAAGAAAACAGGAAACCATTGTTACACAACATGCTGCAAGACAACGTGGATGTTTGCACAACCAAAGTCGGATGCACTGACCTTTAAAAACATCAAATCTACCTTACCAATCCCGTACCAATATGCCAAAACAAACAAGTCTCCCGTCCAAAATAAATGGTGATGAAGGAACTCATTGAGGACATGCTGAATGATGATGTGATTGAACCCTCTTGCTCCACATGGGTCTCTCTTGTTGTGAATGAAATGAGAATTCCTGACTGATACATATCCCATCCCTTTCGTCAGAGATTTTGGACAGCCTGGCAGGTGCCAAAGTTTTCTCATTGATTTCAATAGTGGATACTGGCATGTGGAGATGGACACGGAGGTGAGAGGAATCACCATCTTCATCAGTCCTCAGGGCTTGATCCAATTCAAAATCATGCTGTTTGGACCTAAAATAATCTGGTAACTTTCCAGAGGCTCATGGAGAGAGCCCTGGGAGAACTCAAAGGAGTGATCTGTTTTGTCTGTCTGGATGACATCATCAGGTCTTCATACTGGGAACAGCACCTCTATGTCCCAGCTGTTCTGGTCAAGCTTCAAAACCCTACAGTAATCAAGGTATTTTTTTTCTTGTTTTGAAATAACAAAAAACTGTTTTTCCTTGTTAATATCTTGTCCCTTTGAGACAGTCATATCTTCAGTGCACATATTAAAGAAAAAGAAAGAGGTGGGCACGGTGACACTTTTCCTTTGAAATGAAATAAAGACCCTGCTGACACAAAAGTGCATAATAAAGCACAATAAAGTGAAAAACAGTGAAAACAAAATGTCTTTCTTAAATGTTAAACTTATCATAAGTAAACACAAAACTACAATGAGTGCCTGCTACAGCACTAATTAATTCACTTAACATCAGGCATCATCTCAACTTATGTAGCTGTGTGTAACAGAACCCCCTGTGGATTTTTCTAGTGGGAGAATTTACACTTCGTATTCTGAACGAGAGCGAGGATGTTTGGCTCATAAGATGTCAGTGCAATCCAAAGGCAGTGGTGAAGAGTCCTGTCAGTCAGAGAGCAACAAGAGCAGCGTTTTATCATGTTCATGTGAGAAAAGCTTGCTTCACATGAGTATGTTGATCCAAACATACTGAGCAAGTTGATTGCAGCTTTCTTAACGTTAGTGAACTGGTGTACACTGACATTACGCTGGAACCTTGCAGGGCCATTGCTGTGATGCTCGTGAACCCAGACTAGGGATGATGCATGTCCACAAGCTCCAGTATAAATTTCCCTTCATCAATAGAGGGGACCACTTCCTTTGGTCTTGTGGACAAGTCCTCATGTGTTGCAACAGTGAAGGTTTTTTTGGCAAAGCTCATTACATCTGTGGACAGAACAAGCCAATCTAGCTGATTAGTAGAGTTCTCTTTCAACAGTGTGATGAAATCTGTCACCACAGCAGTGATTTGCAAGGGAGATGAGATAATAATAATAATAATAATAATAAATAATACATTTTATTTCAAGACGCCTTTCAAGACACCCAAGGACACCGTACAAAACATAGTTTAAAAGCATTTCAACAAAAGTTAAAACAAGAAAATGGATAAAAGTTTAAAAGGAAAAATGATTTAAAAGATAAGATGGATGGGGGACAGTCAGGTTGAGTAGGCCAGGCAGAATAGATGGGTTTTGAGGCGGGATTTGAAAACAGACAATGAGTCAATGATGTCCACATTTGAGATGCATTTGCTAATTATGGGTAAAGGCAGCAATCTACCAGAGCAAAAATGTCCAGTTTGACTTGAAAAGCACGCATCTGTTCTACAAGATCAATGACAGTTTTATCCCTACCTTGTAATCCCACATTTAGATCATTAAGATGCCTAAATGTGTCACACAAACAAGACACCAGCCATGAAGCTGTCACCCAGTGTTTGACTTAAGTGTGTCTGCTCATTTTAACTTGATGAGGAAAGCTGCTACCTCCTCCCTGAAATCCCAGAAATGGTCCAGTGCTTTGTCTTTGGAGAGCCACCTGACGTCGATATGCAACATTAGGTCCTGGTGCTCAGCAGACAACTCTGACAACAGCTGGCGAAATAAACGATGTTGGAGGCTCGATGTTGAGCGTTGATTCTAGCCATCACATTGTCCATTGACGTTGTAAGGTGATTGCTCAGTTTTGCACACAGTCTGATGCACAATACAGTGCAGCTTTGTGAACTGAGGTGAAACAGCGGACCAACGTGAGCCAAACTCACTCTTCCAGCCATGGATAGAGCCTCATCTGTAACGAGCATGCACACGCTCATTCATGTCCAGATCACTATCTTCAAAAGATGATATTTTTTTCAAACAGTATCTCACCTGTTGTGTGTCCATCTAATGGCAATAAGCTCAGCAGTTCCTCTTTGAATACTTTCTCGTCAAAAAAACAGACATATCTTGCAAAGCCGGGCTGTATCATTTCTATCTGTGGACTCGTCTACTGCTTCAGCTATAATATTGGCTTCTCTAAGTCCTTTCAGCAGCATCTCAAAGACATCTTTGGTGAGAATGTCAACTCTGTGAATGTCTGAAGTGTCAGACAGGGATACCTGTTTAATAGAAGATGTCACACTCGTCTTTACTTTATCGTCAGTTAAACTTTGTCCATGACAGCCAACATGCAGTCATTCACAGTTTCTGAGTCTGTGAACTGCTTTTTTTCCCTTGACAATATCCTCGAAACACAAAGGGAAGCTGCTGTAGCCTTCTCCTGAGCAGCGTGAGAGGGACAGAGCATGTTTTTCAGTGTGGTGTCTTCTGTAATCTTTCAGAATTGCAATGCACCAGTTGCAGAGTTAACACATTGGTTTGGCGTTCAGACTTTGTGGTGAAATAAGAAAATTCCTTTCAGTCCATGCAAATTAAACTGATGGTTTTTCTCACTGATTTTTCTTTTGAGTGTATAAAAGGAACATGCTGTTTTCAACTGTCAAGATCTATTCATGCAAACTTTCCAAACATGCCTCCTCAACAAAACAATGCATTGTGGGTTAGTTGCTAGGTTACGATATGTGTTGCATTCAATGTCTGTAATAATGTTGGAATTTTGTACGATCTTGTCAGTGTTTGTAAAAGTTTTTTCTGTTTTTCTTGCTGGACCTAAGTCCCAATCACATTGATTTTGGGCCACTTGAGGGTTGCTTTCAGGCCGTTAATTGAATAGAGCTGTCCTACAGCAATTCCTGGGAAATTATGTATTAGCAGTTGAATTGTTTTTTTTCATGGTTGTCCATTAAATCTCTGTGGAGTCTGTTTAAAAAGGCTCAAGTTGTTGAAAAGTTTCTTGCTACAACCTCATGATGATGGCCTTGTTAGTGCTACTGACTGATATTATTTCTGAAGACCTTGTGTCTCCAAGCCCTTTAATACCGCTGAACAGCAACTCCTCTCCCCTAAAATGCAGAACCTTTTTCAAAGGGGCTGGTGCTGCTGAGGTACAAGCAAAGGCAGCGGTGATGTAGAGGCAATTCAGTGAGCGTCACAGCAAAGCCCGCCCAAAGGTCATTCACAACATTCCCTCCACAAAAAACTTCAGTAGAAATGTTGTCTCGTGCCCAGTTTTTCTCCTGGTTATCTTCATACAAATGTAGGGCCGTGTTGTACAGCTTCTCCATTGTTTGTTCTGACTTGTGAAGCCTGACATTTCTGGTTCCTCTCCCTCCTTGAATGCGATTGGCTGCTGCTAGGCGGCTGCTGCTAGAAAGTTTAACACGCTGGACTCCGAGCGGCAGGGCAAAATCTGGGCATGTTCACATGGGCGGCAACCGCTTTTGGGTCCTAAGCTACGGTCAAAGCTGCTTCCCGTCTGCCTCCTGTCCCTCATTAAAATGACCGGAGATGGGCGTGTGAAAAGGGCTTAAAATGTACATTTTATTTCAATTAAAATGCAGCTAATTGAGAGTAAAAGGATATATTTCCCTATCATCCCCACATGCAGGTCATCGTTTGTGTTGGCATACTGTGATATTCTGGACTATCCAAGGTTCAAAGTGCAGCATATTTTGATAATACAAATTTGAGAAATTGAATATTTCCCTTAGTTTGGGTCACAGCTTGAGCTCAAGGCATGACGGTGGGTCCCGAAGCCAGACCAAATGAGATCCACTGCTATAGGAAATAGACGGTTTTATAGATCCTCTGAGAGACTTTCAAATAATCTTCCTCAAAAACATAAATAAACCAACTTCAACAGCTTTATATTCACCTGCCTAAATTTCACAGTCTACTTACTTACTAACTCAAGTGACATGCTGTGAATGCAAAAATAAAAGACAGTTTTTTTAAATTTTAATAAAAAAAACAACTTTGCAATTTTGATTCCAGGATTTATGATCGACATGTTTGTATTAAATGAAAAACACTGAAATCATGTCTCGATAGAATGTTTTCATTTCACTTCTGACATGTTTTGGTGAGGGCATATTTTGTAAAGTGGCTCACACTTTGCATTTTGACTACTGCAGAAGCTCCCGCCTAATACATTATCTGATTGGCCTGGAAGAATGTGACTGAAGGAGCGACTGTCCAATCACCTTACAGATTTCTTTCAAAGGTTCTGTCCATTCCCAAACACTTTCTATGTGCTGTTGCCCAGATAGACTAGTAACAACTACTGTGCATCATCCCAGAGGCTCTGCAGTACAACGACAGTGAGCGCACAAGCAAGACGAAGCAAGATCACACCCGGACTGATATCTATCCTTAATGTTTCAATTAACTATTGACCGGTGGGCCTTCTCTCTTCCTTTACATCGTGTCCAGCCAAGACCAAAAGGAAAAAAGGATGAACTCCACATGGACACTCAGTTCAAGCCAAATAGGAAGTTCCTCCAAAGCCACTGATGTATCAGGCTTAAGCAGCTGTCTGAAAGTCAAAGCTGCATTCTGGTTATTTTAGTAACCAGAAGTCAAGTGATTTAACTTGAGCACATGGTATTCACACTTTACTGTACTAACTCTGTTGTAAGTGGACAATCCCTGTGGACTGTTTCTACTCCTCTGTGAGCATGTTTTATTCAAAGTAGCTCAACTTTATTTATATTTCATGTAGAGACATTTTGAGAAGAACAGCTGAGAGCGATACACTGGGATTTCACACTGCGTCTCATTTATGTTTGTTTTCAAAATATTTGCTTGAAACTAAATTATTGATCATACCAGTAAAATTATACACATGCATCGACTGAAAGTGAGATAGTACAAAAGCAAACAGTCTGGTTGGATTCACCTCTTATGTAAACAGCTCAGATTAAGTATTTTTCTAAGGCTTGATTATTTATTGAAGAGACTAAGAATTACTTTGTAGATTATCACCAAATATGAAGTCAATTTCTTAAACATACTGAATTCAAGACAAAATTTAATTCAGAGCTTTCATAGGCTTTCATAATGCCTATTATGCTAAATTGAGCAAGATACTGTACTGAAAAAAGCAATAGTCAGGTCTTTCTTCACATGTTTTTCTTACTTTATTTGTTTATTTGGCAGGGACATTGCAATTGTACATAGTCACACAAAAAACTATCTGCAGCTGATGCCATGTATTCTTGACGAGCATGAGCAAATTATAGCCCAAGAAACACATGCAGCCTCCTCTCTTCCTCATTGTGAATTATTTTCAAATATCAGTGAATAAGAACAAACATGAGGAAGTCTTCACAGTTCTCACATTAATGGAAGTCTCCTCTCTGCTGTACACTACTGTAAAAAGTGACAGTCCCAATTGCAAGCTACACGTCTTTACCACATTCATTTTTAAGGTGCTATGAGGAGAATCTATTACCGGCAAAATAAAGACTCTGCTACCCATGAGCACGCGCAGCGACTGTCATAATGCTGCGTTCCAGTAACCTCGGAACTGGGAGTGACATCATCTCCGACTTATCGGTTTTCCAGTTGAAGTCGGAAAAAAACATGCGGATCTACCAGGCTATTGTTAGCTGTTGTTAGCACGCCCTGTGTTGTTGTTCACAAATATCACATGAAGAATGTGATTATCACTATGGCAGCATTTTTGTAAATATAAGTCTAACAATACTATGTATACAGCTGATCTAGAGCGACACACCCCAGTCAGAAGTGCAAATAAATTGATTATTACAGGAGCTAAATAACTGTTCACACTGGGGGCATCCATCTTCGATTGTCAACTCAGGGGTGGCAAGGTTTCACCGAGTTCCCAGTAGGAAATTCAGACTTTGGGGAACGTTCCAGTTGCAGTTTCCTACTTGGAACCCGGAAATTCCTACTTCTGACTACAACTGGAACGCACCAAAGACATGACTGAAGCCAAAGCGTGTGTTTGTTGTGATTCCAATGAATGCAGCTCGGACCTTCCTCAGAACTCTGCATTGCTTTACAACTTCTTTTTTCAACAACTTACAGGATGCAAAGCGACGAGGTAATGTATCTCTTTCTAGTGACAACAAGGAATTATTGGAAAACTTAGTATTGTAGTTTTGTAGCCAGCTATATATCGCTACTAACAGCCCCGTGCTCTAAGACGTGTAATATAAATAATAAAATAATATAAATTTGCTCTAGTTTTAATTGTCTTGTTCCCGAAGTTGAGTATCCAGGCCAGTCCAGCCCTGTCAAACCCGACCAGAAGGCTAAGGAATAGCATTTATATAACCTATTTTGATGGTATTAAAACTCGTCCTAAAGTTTGTATTTCGATCAGGCATATATCTAAAAGTGAGACTTTTTTGTAATTACTTAGAAACTCCTCATAGTCCCTTTAAATTGTTGAATGAAAGTTAACTTTCATCTGAATGCACTAACCATCAAAAAACAAGTCTCTTTTACTTTGTAGAGCACCGTCTTAAATAAAAACCTAGAAAGGAGCAATTAGTGGGTTAATGTTGTAAAATGATTCACTGTAAACTGCAGCGACAGATTTCTTGTCCTGACACATTTTTGCCTAAACTTGATCTGATTATTATTTTACTTGTTAGATTAATTCTCTAATAAGCTAATAATCTGGTAAAGTCTGTGTGAAAAGCCCAATTTTTAAGTGTGAAAGACATTTTAGACTCCAATGCTGCCTGTTAGCCTGTAATGTCAAATAGATCTGAGTGCCAGAAAGCAACGACAGCTCATGCCTTAATATCAGTGACAGAGGTCAGAAACTCGGTCCAGTTGTACCTTTTACTAAACTACAAGTAAGTGCAACTGTAAACTTACTGTTTTATTGATTTAGCCCAAAAGCATAGGTAATACAGCAGGTATGCCCCCCTCTTTGTTTTCCCATCTCTGCATTTAACTAAACAGACGTGTTCAGATATCTATGGGTTTTTTAAAGGCTATTTCAGAGGATCTAGGAAAGTGAGATTTCCTGGAGTTTAAGGGATTCAATTCTCTCTAAGAGAGGATGATTTGCAGCTCTTTTTCAGTGAAAGCTGTTGAAAATGCTCATTTTGTTGCTAAGTGTGTTTGTGATGGCAATGACAAAAGGAAACTCACAAAAAGACACTACACACAGCCCACACTGTGTGACTCACTTTTCTGGTTTAGTCAAACCAGCATGCTGTGTTTTTAATCTACTGAAGAGAGCTGGAGGAGGTGACATGATAAGAGGAGTGTGGACGGATGTGAAAAGTGCCATCAGAAACTTTTCTTTCACACCGAGTGCTCTCCTCCTCCTAAATGTGCTCCAGATGTGCTCTCATATAAATACACACTCCTCACAAACTCTGCAGTAAAATATGATTTGAAAAGCAAGCCTTTCATCATCATCATACGACCTTCATGAGACAGACGCCCGGAACAAAAGCCACTGAAGTGTCCTTGAAGGCGGCACAGACCTGTGCAGGGAATAAAACAGCTGCCCGGTATGACAGTGAGATCGTCTGAGAGCCTCGCTGTGTGCATGAGTGAGTGTTTTCCTCAACATGTTTGGGCACAACTGTTTTTATGAATCGAGTTCAGCTTGACTGTCCTGTATTGTTAATAGCTCTAAACTTGAAGCCAGAGGTTCCCAAAGTTTTCAGCTCCTAACAGAGAAAAGGACAGAAAGGGACTGGGTATCCCAAATGTTTGTATAATAATGTGAGAGGAAGACCCGCTGACACCCATCTCACCTGATGATGTCAAATAATTATTTATAATTGACCCACAGCAAGTAAAACCAGACCCTGTGGAAAAACACTGAGTAACAACAATGGCAAAAAAGTAATAACATTGATAACACAGGCTAATATTAACTGTTATTTTTGTTGATGAGCCTTCTTATCAAACACACCACTGTTGACATTTCAGCTCTAAATTAATTATTACAATATAATACGGTGTAACAAAAATACTAGGTGAAAGCAACAAAACAAACATGAGCCATTATAGAGCAGTCATACCAGGTGGTAAAGCAGTTTGCTGAAATAACTAAAGTCATTATAATATCCATATCAGCAGTGAGTTGTAGTAAGTCCTCCATCATCCTTCAAAGAAGAAACTCTTATGCTGATCGGCAGTGATCTTAAACCAGCAAAGGCTCGTAAAAACCTTTCCATCACAGGACTTCAGAACTACAGTGGCTACAGGATACTAGCAAGCTAAAAGCTAACCTGTGTATCGGCACAGGTAGTTAAGGAGCTGAAACAGCTCTTTGGTACCAGTCAAGTAAAGGCAGCACGAGGAGATCTGATCACACCGATGAAACAACCTGGCCTTAGACTGAGGAAGGACCGCATACCTTATTGACATACTTACACAGAAATAAACAAAAAAATAAATAAATAAATGTAGAAAATATAGGAATAAACTAGAAAAGCACTTGGAGAGCACAGACGTCCACCAGCACCACAGTCCTCTCCCATATTGTGATTTTTATCACAAATATTAGTCCTACCTTTATTTCATGCAAATATTTAGATTCCTTGACCATGAAAACATACCATTAGCAAGTGGTTTCATAATGACATCTATTTTAGTTCAGTAGTTATTCACGAAAATCACATTTTTCGTCATGGTGTCATGACAGTGTTTCGGATCAACACCAAAATTGAATTACTTCTTCCTTTTCCCATGCTGAACATTTCCTGAAAATTTCATCAAAATCCATCCATAACTTTTTGAGTTATTTTGTTCACAGACAGACAGACAAACAAACAAACCTGTAACATAACGAAAACATAACCTCCTTGGCGGAGGTAATAAATAAATGTGGAAATAAATAAATCTATGAGTAAATAAATAAATAAATGTGGAAATTCATAAATAAATGTAGAAATATAGAAAAAAATGCATAAATAAATAAATGTAAAAATGCAGGTAAAGTCTTTTATTATCAAAATATAGATTTTATATTTATTTATGTGATCATGTATTTAATCATTTATTTTTATACTCATTTATTTTTATCTTTGTCATTTTTGGTTCCCCATAGATCACCACCAGTCTAATGGATTGGCCCTTGGGCTATTTCTGACTTATCATGGAACCTTCATCAAATTTGGTTCAGAACTTTTTGATATAAACAAAACTGTCTTTCAGTAAGGACGATGTTGAAAAGAAGCATCTTGAACTTGAACCAAAAACATTGCTTTTTTTTAGAGATCACCCAGTGGGTCCTTAGAGAGAGATCAGACCCACACAGAGTTAATCACGTCAGTCAAAGTTGTACATCACATTAGAAGCAGAAGCTGAAAGTGTTAAAGTCTGGAGCAGCTCTTGTCCTTTTTTTCCAACATGTTTTATGAGCTCGCCCAGACTGACAGAGAGGAGGAAAAAGCAGAGCTGAGAGGGAGGATAAATACTTTTACCATTCTGAATGGCCTCATCTTTCCAGCCGGGGGAGCAATTTTCTGCTGGCTCTAAAATAGATGGGAGAGGCACTTTTACAAAAAAATCTACTTTCTGAGGGAAACAGGTTAGAGAGGAAGACTGACGCCCCTCCAATTTTAGGTTTCACATCATGTAAGCAACAGGCAGATGTTCATAATGATAATACAGTAGAAAATATGAGTCATAAACATCAGAAACATCATCATGTCACAGTGCAGTGTATCTGGTTACAATATAGGGCTGGGCAATACATCAAGTTTCTTTAATTACATACAGTACACAGTAAGGCAATGACATATCAACTGATGAAGTTTATTCTGCATTTCAGGCAATATGAGTCTTGTATTTCTTTAATTCCTTCATCTGGCTGTGGTGTACAACATTTTATGACCAGAATAAAATCATTTTAGGTCTGATACTCAGTGATAGGACTGTTACTGTATAAACAATATATTCTATTTGAATAAAAATAATACACTCTCAGTGTAACTTGACAGTCCATGCACTAATGATACTCTTTTTTAACTAAGAAAACAACGGATGAGAAAATGAAGGACAAAAAAAAGGCACTAAAACATCTAAGGAGCCGAATGAAGTATTCTGAGTTCTACACTGTTGGTGGAAAAATGTAAAAACAAAGACGGTGTGTTGATTATGTGCAAAGCAGCTGGCCTACTCCTCATAAACGACAAAACTGTGGGCTCATTTGTTGGCTTTTTTAACTCAAGTGTGGTGGCGGTAATTGTTGTTAATGATATTAATATTAATAGGTAATTTATATGAGCTAACAATTACATTGTTCCAATTAGAATTTTGGGAAGAATGAGAGCTCCACTTAGTGAACAGATTATTTACAGTAAAGCACCAGCATTAATATGCTTTCAGTAACATGATGGTCAACTCAACTATCATTTAAGTATTTTATTTTATATGTTAAGATCCTATAGTGTACTATATCTGAATACTTACCAATCAACATATTTCCATACTTTTTTCTGCTATTACTTTTGTGCCTACTTTATTTATATTTTCAATAATTTTCCTACTTTTCATTAATGGTTGAAATTATCCAGGGAAAAGTTAAACTTTGTATTAAAGTAATATTTTGGTGTTTGAGGATTAAAAAGAGAAAGAGCTCCACCACAAAATACCATCTGCAACATTCTGGGTATTAAAAAAAATATATTTACTTCAATATTGTGTTTACGTTTATCATTATGGGATAGCAACAACAACTTAAAAGGTTTTTATTGAAACAAATATTAAGATAAATATTGTGCTTCTGGAAACAAACATTGAGGAATCATTTTTGGTCTATATTTCTCGACCCTATGAGAAAGCCAAACTGGCACTGTTCCTCTTGGTTTAATGTAACACATTACTTAAAATACAATCATTAGTGAAATGTAAAATAAAAAGACAAAGAGCAGGATAATGGTTTTCCTCAATATAAAAAAGAATTAAGTGTATGTGTTGGTGTCTCTTTTTGAGCGAGGGATCAAATTCATGGCCAGTTTGTGTCAGCTGGCATCTTCACTCACATCAGTGGCATATGCACCAGGTCAGTCAGGTCAGCAGCTAAACCCACACGTGATGCCGAGTTTCCCACAAAGTAAACAAATGACCGGCTGTGCAATGTAAAGATGACCTGGCTGTTAAAGTAACACCTTTGCTAGGTAAAACAGTGGAGTGGCATGGCGTGGGGTTTAACTCATTCTTTAAATAGTAAAGTCTGCTGTCCTAGTTTGAGCCAAGCGCTGTGGTGAATGGGGAAGAAATGGAAGAGGAAGGGCAGACTGTGTTTTTCTAAGTTTGAAACTGGAAATTTTACAGCAAATTTACTTAAAAAATGCATTTCTATTCAATCACAAAGCATGTTTGATGAAGACTAGATTTGTTGTTTCAAACATGCTTTTTTTTTTTTTTTACAAGGTTTTATTGTAAAGATTAATATATATTTTAATATTACTGGATTTTCACAAATTCAATTAGAGAAAACAGACTTCTTCTCTGTTACATATATGTTTTTGTTCAGTACAAACATTGCCTCAAATACATTCAAAAGTTTTCAAAGGCAGAGAACTGCCGTGACCATCATGGTTACAAGGGGTGTTTATGAAAAAGATTCTGGCAACACTATAGTTAGTGCAATAGACGTGTAATGCTATATCAACAACATATCAAGATATATCAAATAGGATGAATAATTCACATTTTTTCTCTAAAAAGTTCTTTAATTTTTTATAGCATGAAGAACCTTCAGTGGTTTGCATTAAAAGTCCAGGTTTTAATCAGTGTTATTTATATACAGTATCGTCCCTGCAGCATTTATTAACTTTACTGAGTCACACTGAGAAAAGTGATAATAGCTGCAACAGAGAGACAAATGGCTGGATGATGCAGCGAAGCAGTGGTTGGAGGCCGGACTAAAACACAAAACGTATGTTCCTATTTTCTATAAATCACTGATTGAAAAAAATACTGTGATATATGAGCTGGGCAATTAATTTTTTTTAATTAATTTTAATTAATTTAACCATAACTGAACCTTCAGTGGTTTGCATTAAAAGTCCAGGTTTTAATCAGTGTTATTTATATACAGTATCGTCCCTGCAGCATTTATTAACTTTACTGAGTCACACTGAGAAAAGTGATAATAGCTGCAACAGAGAGACAAATGGCTGAATGATGCAGCGAAGCAGCGGTTGGAGGCCGGACTAAAACACAAAACGTATGTTCCTATTTTCTATAAATCACTGAATGAAAAATCACCTTGAGGTATTGTTTAATTAATTTTTTTTAATTAATTAATTTTAATTAATTTAAGCATAACTGCCTCTGTTTTAAAATTAGTGTTTTCTTTTTGCTTTACATCTATCAATCTATTAAAATGATCTCATATATGATTTTGTACACATTCAAACTGCCTGTCATCCACCATGCTTCCAATATTGGTTGTGGAAGAGGGAAAGGACCTTGATGAGAAAGCACTCAGTGACATGACACAGCTTGTTTACTGTTGCCATCAAAGCTGCTGTGTAAGCATCCAGTGCCTGCTGCATACATGAATTCTGTCATGCTGTCTCTGTAGACTTCTCTGTTTTGTGCTGTATTGTATGATGGTAATGTAGAGGTGAATTAATCGCCTTGAGGTATTGTTTAATTGTTATTCTTCTTGTGGTGATTTTGTTTTTTAAAATTAATTTGCACCGCTCAATGGTTCAACCTGCTGACTGACCCAAGTGGCTGTTTGAATGAAGAACAACCCATCATATTCAAAGTCCTCCTCCACAACATCTTCATAATAACAGCGTCCCATAATTATGAAAACTGTTATCAGAAGGCGACTGTGCCACATCACACGATGCACTTGATTTTATTCTTTGGCCATCTTTAAATATTTTCAGATGTTTGGATTTACCATATGTTTTAATATAGGCTTGTTAAATGTTAAAAGCTTTGCATGTTTTAAAATTAGTGTTTTCTTTTGCTTTACATCTATCAATCTATTAAAATGATCTCATGTATGATTTTGTACACATTCAAACTGCCTGTCATGATAATGCACTAAAATAATGCCACAGTATTGTGCCACAAAGTATTCCAATATATTGGTGTATCAGTATTACCCTTAGGACCTTGATGAGAACCGAGCCACCATGACTGACACAGCTTGTTTACTGTTGCCATCAAAGCTGCTGTGTAAGCATCCAGTGCCTGCTGCATACATGAATTCTGTCATGCTGTCTCTGTAGACTTCTCTGTTTTGTGCTGTTTATTTTTGGCAAACTACAATTATTCCTCAGCAAGTCAAGTAGAGTAACAGCTGACATCTCCAACCACCTTTCATGTTTTTACTCCCCTGTTGAGAGCTCTTCTGAGAACACTCCAATTAATCAGACAAAACTTAATGTCTTCATCTGACTTCAAACGTCTTGTTTGGCTGTTGCTTTATGGTGGTCAGGGGAAAGAAATTACAAAAACATGGGGCAGGTTTTGGCGAAAAACTCCTTTAAAAGCAGCCAGAAAATAACAATGGTACATCACCAGTATGCAAAAGGCATGCATGAGGTACAGAAACAGAACAGCAGAATTTAACAGTGGTTTTGTTCTTAATATAATATATTTCCATGGCAACATTAAACAAGCTGTGTCTGTCATGGAGGCATGATCATGGTAACGGCCATGATGAGCCACAGCATACTACAGCTTTGAATACATGGAAACACACTTCCTTTGAACACTTCAGGAAGTATTTGGGCCAATGTAAATGCTTGATTAAGTCATTTCTAATTGATAATAAGAAATATATTTCTATTTTCTGAATATTCTATGTATAATACATTCTATTTACCAGATAAACACCAAAACCAGTGCATGATTCAAGTCTATACAGTACTTAAAATCTGAACACATCAGTGTCAAGTTGTGTTTTTTAATGTATAATATGTTCTGATATTGACAATGCCTCTGTAGGGTGCATGTATAGGTTCCTCAAAACAATAATAAAAGCATTTTCAGATTTTTAAATTATTTTATGAGTAAAACAAAAGGCTTTAACTTCTCAACTCTCACTGAAGTATTCAAGATAACTGTAGATTTGAGGTGAAAACCTGTGCTACCCATGAACATTTTCTCACTTGCTCTGGTGAACAATAAAATCTTTCACTGTTGAACATGTGCACAGGCCTGTAATCAATATCGTAGTAGTTTCAACAGCCAGATTTATGCTTTTAAGCTCCTATTTTTAAATGTATTAATTAAAGAAATGATTGACTTATTAAATAAGAGACATGCTATTTCGGGTTTCAGCTCAGAATTGTGTTGCCTTTTTCTCGAGTGTATCGATGAGAATCATGATTAAACAGTATTCCAGCGGCTTTTCAGTAGTTACTTCATATTAACCTTATGTTTATTTAATCAGGGGGCTCTGAGTCTGTAAGTGTGTGTTGGGGTAATGTTGGGGGCAGGGGCAGACATCTTACCTGACATACTGGTGGGGTTTAGGGCCAAGACGACATCCTCAGAGCCTCCTCAGACATTTGGGAACATACCAAGCTGAAAAGTGAGGGCAAAACATCAGTAATTACATTTTTGCCAGCTGGTTAGGATGACAAAGTGACAATGTGCTCACAGCTGCTCTCTCCCTGCTGTGTCATTGAAACAGAATTAAAGTCAAGTATGTAGAGGACAAATTGTCACTAATTGGATGTAATTGTCCTTTTAAGCTCCATATATCTGCTTCAAAGGGCTTTGTGATGTCTTTGTTTGAACGTTAGAGAACATATTTGGATTTGGTTTTTACTGTGTGTCATTTAATCAAAAGGCTTCCTCCTCACAAGCTGTTCATGCCACTGCCGGCTTGACATTTTGCTATTGTGCAGGCTGACATCTAGTGGTCAAACATATGAAGAAGCTATAAATAAGACATTTAAAAAAATCTATGAAACAATGCATTGAGGCTCTGTCCACCCTTAGGGCCTGATCTGATTAAGTGTGCAAACTAAAAAAAATCACATGCTATTAGTTCATGTGTTGCAGGTGATCTACTTTGACTGCTTGCATAATTGATAACAGGTGCAGAAGCGGTGCCGATCACCCTATTCAAATGAAGATTTTACATATGCTACGGGCCGTCCCCGTGGAGAGTTTAGGGGGTGGTCATGAATGCAAAAAAGTAGATCAGCTTTGCTCATGCTATCAAGTTTACATGTGTTTTTATAAATATAAAATATATTTATAAAACATTTAGTAGATCAGGTTAGGATCTTTTAAAATGTAGTTTTTTTCTCCCCTGCAGTTTAAAAAATCTCCATCCACACGAAACTGCATAAGTGTTCATTACATACTTACTTGAGTAAGTATTTCTTCATATTTCAATTTGAGACAAATCTGATAATTTTGATCATATCCCGTAATTAAAAAGTTTCATTGGTACTCTTGTTGGTTTTTACGATGGAGGATAAGGGCCACGTTCAAAAAAAAAAAAAAAAAGAAGGATTAAAAAAAGCAATGTTACAAGAATAAAGTAATAAATCTACGAGACTTAAATTGTAAAGGTATGACAACAAAGTCATAGGGCCCTAATCTCCTGGCGCGGCGCAGGATGGCATAACCCACGCAGTCGTAGTTTCGTCCAGCGCAAAATACACACATTTAACAAACTGACACACATGAACCAAGGAGTAAACTTTACCGCCGACAGCCATGAGAGGGCGCTCTAGGCTAGGTTAGACAGAAACAGAGTGGCCCCAAAACGAAAATCCTATTCTAACAAATGGCTGATAGTAAAATGTGCAGTGGTTATAGAGCAGAAATAAAGTTTGGAGTGAGTGAGAAACTCATGATGGACTGGCAAAAAGCAGAGGCTACTCTTACTCCAGTGAAGAAAATTAGGAAAGCTAATCGGGGGCCGAAAGCCAGAACTGGAGGAACGAGTCCACAGATGGGTGCTTGAACAACGTGCTGCTGGCGAGACTTGTTACAGGCCCATTTATGCTCAACGTTGAAGACGGGTATGGATACAGATGGAGCCTCCTGTCCCTACTCTGCATTCATTCCGCCATATTTCTGCTTGTTTCCATAAAGCTTATGTATCGGGCCAAACAGAGCAGTACAGCTGGAAACCCAGAGGGCAGGGTTGCTGTTACTACCCATTACGGAGCTCTAGTGAGACATGAAGCAATAATAAGGGCAGAACTGTCTGAAGAGATACTCTGTTAGTTAGTTACGAATTACAAACATCTTTATGATGTCACTTCGCCAACACCAGGACAAAGAAATGCAAATAAAATACAGAAGTGAGGAGATTGGAGAGCAATTAAATTTCAGTTGGTCAGTCTTGAAGGAGAAGTGGAGGTCTGTGCAAGACAGACTGGTTTGGTCAGATTAATCAGTTGCTGCGCCCTTTGCCCGCAGCGCATTTAAAGGCAAGCAGGGGGGTTCAACCGATTGGTGAAGATGACACTTGGCTGTGTTAAACCCACCCACACCTTCTCTCCTCCCCTGCACCAGAGGGGAGGGATGGAGGCTTGAGGTATGCCTCGTTGCACCAGACTGCGCCATGCAGGAAACTTGCAAAATGCCTTGGACACAACCCGCGTGTGCGACGCGGCGCAGGGCAGGTGCACTGCGCCTGGTCTATGAAATTAGAGCCCCCAGCGTTTGGGGTCAGTCAATTGGCGATGGATGAGCTGTGTCATCTCTTACTTGTTACTGACAGTCAAAAGAATGAAGTCTATCTGTTCACTCAGGAGTGAAACAAGACAACAAACAAAAACATGTTGGCTTATTCCTTTAACATGATGTTGAGGTCGATGACATGAGGACACGCTGATGAGGAAGACGATGATGGGACATAACAAGGCTACTCTGTTACACTTTAAGTAATTCATGTGTGTAATGTAATGAATGTAATGTATGGATATGCAAGGACATGATCAATCAAGGTTAAGTGTGAAAGTAATGAACGGAGAAGGTGATGTAAAATATCTACTTAGTTGGCATGCTACAATGATGCTCTTCAATAATGTGTGAAAAATGATAAGAGTGAATTTCAAAGTAAAAAAAGAGTAAACAGATACATGGACCAAAGAGCTCTGAGCATCTCTGTTCTGGATTCATGGACAGCACTGATAAAAATGCCTGAAACATGGATGCAGATTTTTTAAGCGTTGCTTCAAAATCTAAATGCAAAATATTGTGGTGCATTTACATAAGTCTTGAGGGATAAATAAAAGACTTTGAAAAGGAAAATAAAAGTCAAATCAGGATAGCTCTATAAAGCCGTTCCTGGAGTGCAGCAGCTGCCAACATCATAAAGACGAATCTGCATGTTTCATCATGTTCAATCTAATTTCAATAGACACAAAAAACATCTCATCTCCTATCTCATACAAAAACAGTAGGCATGATGTCTCTCTGCTACATTTCAGGATGCCTGTTGTCCATTTTTAACTAATTACAGTTCCTTAATTATAGTTGTGAATCAAATATTTTTCAGACAAAACAAGCAATCAAATCAGCTCAACTATGAAATCAACACAAACTCTTTTTGCTCATCAGAATACACAAACAGATAAGGATAGCCTACAAAGAACATGCATTTCAAAACTAACTTCTAAAGAAGCTCATCAAGCAATCAGTCAAATGATTGACACTTCAGTTTTGGAACTCATCCAAAATGCTGCTTTAAAACTCACCGTCAGCAAGCTGAGAAAATAAAGAAAATGCAAAAAGAATTACATTGCATAACTCCTTGGTACTGGAATAACAGCTGGCTTGTAAAGTATTACAGGAAGCTCTGCTTTGGTTTGCTGCTTTTCACCCTCAAGAGCATTTAAATATCCAGACAACAGCTGGGGATGGCCTGAGAGCCGGTTCATCCATACAACAGCTTTATGCAGTTCTAATGAGGACAAGGACTGACGGAGAGATGACCAACGATATCCTGGCAGGGACAAATATTAAGATTGATGGGAAACAGACAACGAACAGGGTGTAATGTGCCGTACATACATGGTAAGAGAGATTAATGACTGGAGATCACAGGAGGATGCATAGATAACAGGGCACAGCAGATAATGAGCAAAGTGAAACTTAACCATCGATAACCTCCGATCTGTTGCACACAGCAACTGAGACTATCGACTGTGCCAGCAGACAGGGAGTAAATATCACATTGTACCCTGGAGGCTGAAAGAGAATGGGAATATCCTGAAATCAGCTTCTGGACACTGATCATGATTTGGTTCATAGCTGAAATATGTACTGAAACAGTGGGACGATGTTATTCTTCCATACAGTTAAGATCAATTTACTGGATTATTTGTCGTGTCTGTTACAAGCAGTTCAATTTGTTAATTGTATTTCTTTTTCTGTCAACAGAAAACAGCACAGACTTTGGTGCCTATCTCCAATAAACCTGACAAAAAAAAAACTATTTTATCAATGTCACATCATTTTATGTCCCTAAAGGGGATTATGTTCTTTGATTACTTCAATGCACTGTAGTGGAGCTTCGAGAGTAGGGGTGAACAATTTATCATTTTTGGGTCGAAATCGCAATTTCAGACAATGAAATTATAATCTCCAATGCTGCAATATTATGCTGTTCTCCTGACTGACCTAGGATCTGTTGTGTCAACTATTTTACACATACTATTTTACAAATTTGCAGGCAATTTGCATTTACAGAAGTGCTGGTAAGCAGGTCTACAACACAAATCCACTGTTAAGGAGTAGAGGTCGGAGTATCCTTGAATAATGAAAACAGATTATCATGAATATGAGATGATGAATAATATCTTATGTGCTTTTGATCATTGATTTCCTCACTGTTCTCTATTGTGTAAACATGGTGTATATTGCACTAAAGCTTGATTTGGAGAAAAGGAATTGAAATCACAATATCTGCCAGAAATTAAATTAAATTAAATTAAATTTTTTCCTAAATTGTTTATCCCTTTTGAGAGCCTGAGTGGTCTTTCATCGTATGTTTACATTATTTTAATGTTCTTCCACTTCATATTGCCGTTTGTTAAGCTGGGTCAATGCTCATGCATTAATTCTACCTTGAAAACAAAGAGCATCTGTTTCTCCTTATTGCTTAATACCATGCATTAATACACAAAGAAGTCTCAAGATGTTACTTTGTTTAACAGCAACTGCAAAGGAAAGACAAAGGACCCTAAATATGTGTGTCATGCTTTGAAGACTGTCTTTGGTGACTGAAATTTATAGCAGTTAAGGACACACAATATTATTATGCACAGACACATGCACTGAGTAGAAGGAGGCATGAGTGTCATGGGCTAATCTTTATTAATAATCTTGTGACTTGAAATTAACTGACTAAGAACAACAACAACATTAAAGTTTGATTTGGGCAGCATGCTGGTATGTTGGAAAGAGACACAGCCGAAGCAGTCACACACTAGCACACATACAGCTGAATGATTAATGATAAAAGTGACATGATAGTTCTATTAATAGATCTAAGCATTGATCAGCAGCTGGACGACAAACTCCAACACCGAGGAAACTGACAGCTTGTGTTACAGAATGCCATTTATGCTTGTCATGTCGATGGGTCTGTCTGGAGCAGCGTCATTGTTTAACATGACTTCTAAGGCTGATTTCAGACAGATTTTCATTGATTATTAGTCACAGAAAAGTGAAAACTGGCAGTTTAGGTCTCCATTATTAACTCATGCTGAAGCAGGTGAATGACCACTCTTGCATGTGCTATGATGTGACTGTTGCACATGCCACTGCTGTGTCAGTAAATGGGCATGAAAGGGTGTGAATGTGTTAGAGATACTGATGGATAGCTAAGACTTTTTCACTGAAGTGTAGGCCTTTTCTTTAAGAATGTGACTCTCTTATAAATATATCTAGAATATTTAGTCAGTGCTCTGTATGCATTTATTTTTTCATGAAAAAGTCACCTTTTATTTATCCTCTTCTGAAGATGTTGACTTGATGTGCAGGCTTTAAATTCTTGGCTGGGGCCTATTTAATTTAAGAGAAAAAAATGGTTATTTGGCTTTGTTTGCACATTTTAAATTTATTTTATTTTATTTACCTAAAATAAAGGGCTTGAATTAATTTGCCTAAAGCTATTTTTTTATGGTAAAAGACCTAGCAGTGCACTCAATCAAACATTCCCGGCATTAAAAATTCTCCACCCCATCAATAAGAAATTTTGCTTGAGAACTTTTTCTGTAATTCACAAACACTATTTTTGTTTTACTGAGATTAAATGATAGCTTGTTTATGTTAAATCATGACTTTAATTTACCCATTTATGAGTTAACCAATGTCAGTACCTCATTCAAACTGTTACGTGAACAGAAAATATTTGTATCATTGGCAAAAAAAACTGTTTTTAAAACATCTGAAGCATTGTATAGATCATTCATTCATTTATTCATTTTCTATACCCGGCTATCCCTTTCGGGGTTGCTGGGGCCTGGAGCCTATCCCAGTTATCATCAGGCGAGAGGCGGGGTACACACTGAACCGGTCGCCAGGTGTTCGCTGGGCAACGTAGAGAGACAGACAACGCTCACACTCATACCTAAGGGCAATTTAGAGCCACCAATTGACCTAATGAGCATGTTTTTGGTCTGTGGGAGGAAGCCGGAGTGCCCGGAGAGAACCCACGCATGCACGGGAAGAACACGAAAACTTCACACAGAAATTAAAGATGACAGATGATCGTACTTATAAGAGTTAATATCTTGAATTATGAAGATGTCGACTTTTTCACTGAAGTGTAGGCCTTTTCTTTAAAAATGTGACTCTCTTATAAATATATCTAGAATATTTAGTCAGTGCTCTGTATGCATTTATTTTTTCATAAAAAAGTCACCTTTTATTTATCATTTTCTGAAGGCATTGACTTGATGTACAGGCTTTAAATTCTTGGCTGGGGCCTCTTTAATTTAAGAGAAAAAATGGTTATTGGGCTTTGTTTGCACGTTTTAAATTTATTTTCGGTTTTTCTTTTATTAATCTAAAATAAAGGGCTTAAATTAATTTGCCTGAAATTATTTTTTATGGTAAAAGAGCTATAGCTGTGCACTCAATCAAACATTTCCTGCATTATAAATTCACAATAAATTTTGCTTAAACCCACGTAAATGTGGGCGTAGGGGAAGTCTAGAAGATACAACTGGAATTCAGTTTGGACCTTTTATTAACTGGACCTCAGTGACTTTTAATTGAATACCCCTGATCTATGGTGTCAAATACTTTCTTTAAAACTACTAATACTCCTACTGCATCTGTCTGTTGTTCTGCCACACTTGTGACATGCTCAATTAAATCTAAAATTGCAAGTGATGTTGACATTCTTTGCCTTAATCCATACTGACAGCCACTAAGTAGATGATGTTTATCGATGAATTTTTCTAACCTACTGTTATAACATTTTTCCAGAATCTTAGAGATTTGCGGAAGAACTGAGACCGGTCTGTAGTTTGTGAATAAATGTTTGTTGCCCACTTTGTCCAGAGGAACAACTTTTGCTATTTTCTTTTTATGTGGAAATGTACCAGTTTAAAATGATAAATAACAAATGCATGTGAGTGGTTCAGCTGCATGTGATTATCTTTTTCAGTATAATCATATCAATGTTATCATAATGGGTAGACTTCTTATTTTTACAATTTGTGATTATTTCAATAATTTCCCTGACATCTACTGCTGTGAGGAACATTGAGTGTTGATTTCTTTTAATGAACCTTCCCACATCTTCCAGACCGCCCTTATTTCTCTTGCAAGAAGTTCTGGCTGGCCTGCAAGAGACAGAGAAACTCTGCAGCTCAAATTTGAGGGAAGAGCCATGTGGGCTGTGCACAAACTATTATTATAATAAAGAATAATTATTAGAACCTGTTTTCGTTCACGAACACGATCGAGACAAGCAGAGGGTAGATGGATAATTTTCCAGGACATTTGACCTTTTTTTGCATGGGGAACCCTGATATGGCTCAGCCCGAATGTGCACCCCTTATAGCAGTGTGTGTTCACATTCCTACATTGATATCCTGCCTTTAGCCTTTTCTTTTTTTTTTATCCGAAATGTAAACTGCATCTGTATGTCTCTCTATATATTTACAACCCCTTATTGCTGCCATTATTTTGTTTCTTTAACCTTTATTTAACCAGAAAAAAAAAATTGAGACCAGAAAGCACGCACAAATCTCTGCCAAGGCAGCTCACATATTGCTGTTACATCTATAAGCAATCGTTCCACGGCAAAGTTATCGTAATGTGATTCTTGACCCTGAAAACCCACACCTAGCACTCATTCAATTCATTGTTATCATTATTAGTTAGACAGTTAGACAGCAAAATCCAGTCAGTCGCGTAATCTTGATAACAAACACACAGACAAACAAAAAAACAAAACCTCCTTGGCAGAGGTAAAATTTTTCACAAGGGTGATCTTGTAAAGAGAATATTGAGCATATACAGCAATCATAGAAACAACCATCTGGGACAATCTAGATAAACTGATTAACCTTAACAGCATGTGTTTTGTCTGTAGGAGGAAAACAGAACGCTCTGTGAGTAAATCCACAGATCATGCAAACTAAAACCCTTCAGGCTCTACTAATGCAAATTCTAAAAGTCAGTCAAAGGCAGAAATTGGGACATATCACAGTGCTGTGATGCTGCCACTGGGTACAATACTGACAGTACTGCTGCTGACAAAGTCATCCAAAATATATTTATAATTAGACAGAGGATAGATATAACGTAATCAGAGGTCTGTTTGTGTGATGACAAAACAGAGTATTTTATAACACCGCGATGACATAACCACCGGACTTTTACGACCATTGAGGCCTTGGACGTGCTCCAACTACTGTGGAAGAGGGGGAAGTGTGTGAATGTGTTGTTTACTTCCTGAGTGCTGAGTAACCGAAATACCATGTGACACTTCAAACCGAGCCGAAATCCAACAGTCACACCTCCCAAAGGTACTCACACTGAGAGGCATTTTAGGACAACTCGATCCTGTTAAATCAGAGGTACACAGATGGCACATTATTTAGAAGGAGAGGGGAGAAAAATCATCCAGCTGAGTGCTTTTTGTGGCTCTCTAACTGCCATTTCTGCACATTAGTGCCCCAAATAAACAAAAGTGACAATAATGGACTTCCACCGCAGGCATGAATTAGCTGCAGTGGCAAAGAGTGGGGTCATCACGTCCATCCGTTCCTTTTTTTTTTTTTATTTGAGCTTTTGCATTTGCTTTTTCCTGCTTGAAATTCCATCTGATATCATTATGCTTTAAAAACAGTGCAGCCAGGTTGAACTCAAAGGGAATTGGCTGGATATTTTCACAGTTTGAGCCCTGGCTGTTGCAGAAGTTCACCTTGGCACATCAAATGTGCTGCTTTTTTGCAAATGACACACGAAGATTGTTATTGTGAGTGCTAGGGAAAACTACAGAATGGATTTCCACAGCGATAAAGCATGTCTTCTCTTTAATACCAGAAACAGATGTTAAATGGCTGCTCTTTTCTTAAAGCCTCCAAACACCATTCACAGAAGCTGGGATTTTTCTTGGCTGAACATGACAATTGCTGGTTCAAAGCCTTATTTAGGGTTGAGCTCTTCCACATTATTATGCTGTGTTGGATCAGACCTAGTCATTTTGAACATTAAACTGCTAAATAAAAAAGCAAAGACTCCACATAAGTAAATAAAGAGTAGGATGAGAGGGGTCTAAACACTTGCACTGAGGTTTATAGCTTTTAATAAGAAGATAAAAAAAAACAAATAAAATCAGACTGTACACAAGCTTAGACATAATATTAGTGTTATCACCCACTGGTTGTTTTAAAGTATCATCATTTTGGTTACTGCATTGGAAATATGTCAACAATTCAGTCAACAAAGCATAGCTGATACTTCTTTAACTTTGTATTTAATCTTCTTCACCCTGTTTGCACAATGACTTTGGCCAAAAACTTTTGGCTTTCAGTGTATACCCTGTCACACCAGGTGGACAGTTCAGTATATATACTATACAGCTCACAAGTCCATCCATCAAACAGACCATAGGGAGTGTTTAGGGAAAGCAGAACCTTATTAAACAAACCCAGCAGGTAATTGGATGATCATTCTGTCAGTCACATTCATAAATCAATCAAGTAATGCACTAGGCAGGTGTTACTGCTGCTGTGTACAGTTCAATCGTGAGCTACTTCAAAAAGCAAACGTTTTTGCCAAATGCAGTGAAAACATTTTTTTATTGAGAAATGTTTCAACTGTTAATTGTTTTTTATTTAATAAAGAAATGTGGTCAGAAGCTGATGAAACTGCTAATGATGCTGTTAGCATCTATGCTAATCTCTGTGCGAGCAGTTACTTCCTGCTATTCTCTCACTTGTAGTTCCCACCTCCTCTTGCTCTCAGGACAGCTGATTGGGCTGAGCTACTTTGGGGCCCTCACAATCATTGTAGGCTGGAGTTTAGCAAGATAGATCTGCTGATCACAGATATTGTATCAGGTAGATTCAGCTGCAGTGCAGTGCACGGGGATATGGCTGGCATCTTTTAAGGGGAGAGATAACAAAATAACATTTCAAAACCTTTTTTTGAGGAGTACATTAAGTGTTCAGTTGATGAGAGAATGAAGGCTCAGGAAAATGACTGAGCTGTAAAGTTTAATGATAGAAAGCTTTTCTCAGAGTATTTTGTAAAACTGTCCTATTGATACAGATAATGCTGCGCATGTGAAGCTCTCTTCTCTGTCTATCCATCTGCCTGCCTCTCCTCACTGTCAGTTAGTCATCCAGTCCTGATCATAAAAGGTGTAGGGATCATTTCTTCTGAAAATCCTTCTGATCCTTTCAAAATAAAAAAAAACAACAGAATTTTAGTTTCGTATTCTAATCACAGCATGTCACTTGTGTGAGTAAATAAAATAGACTGTGATATTTAGGCAGGAGAATATAACACTGTTGAAGTAGGTCCAATTATGTTTTAGATAAGGATCATTTGAAAATTTGTCAGAAGAACTCTGCAGAATACAAGCTTTTACAGCTGAAAACAGGAAACGTAATTTATGTTTTTGATGAGCCAGACTTAAGTTTATATTGATTAACCCGAGGCGTTAATCGTGTGTCACAGTTTTTATTCTTCATCTCGTTGTCTTAGACTAAAACATAATAATCAAATTCAGGTCTGTGGTGAACACAAGCATAAAGGTGTGTTCACACCGGACGCTACCTGTACTACCTCGGCAATCAGCCTCCATTAAAAGTCAATGTACAGCCGCGATGGGGCGGGGCTAACCCTCCCGCGATGCGACAGCCGGCGACAAGACGACCACTTCACTCGTCGCGCGATGTCAAAGTTAAAAAAAAGTTGATCTATTCAGGCGATGTCGTGTGTGGCTGTGTGGCATCAGCCAATCAGCGGTGTGTGTACGTGTGACGGTGCTGTTATTCATCCGGACAACAGTGCGGATGACTTCCTTCTAGGCGGAACTAATCTCAGTGAAGACATTTGCAGATGGACCGCGGTAAACTCACAGATAATGCTGCTGCATCATCAGCTGCAGAGTTTTGTCTGATAAGTGAGAGAAAAGGATACAGCTGGAATAATGTCCGCTTATACATCCTATTATGTGACATACGATATGATCGCGGTAAAACTCGAGCGGACGTGACGTCACCGACCGACGGCCGACGCCAACGGCGACCAAACAGGTATTTATGGACGCGCGACGCTACATCTGTGGGCGACGTGACTTTGGTAGCTGGGTCGCTTGCGGTGTGGACGCACCTTAAGAGATTTTGAAAATTTCCTCTTTAAATGTATATTTTTGGGCATTTTGTGCCTTTATTGACAGGAGAGAGACAGTGGATAGGCTTGTGAAAGGGGGAGAGAGAGCAGGGGAAGACACTCTGCAAACTGGTCACAGGCGGGATTCGAACCTGGACCGGCAGAAGCATGTACATGGGGTGCTAACCACTACGCCAAACCAGCACCCCGAAAATTTCCTCTTTAAACATTAAAAAACACTGGAATTGATAGAATTGGACACTCTTTGAGAACAGCAATATGCAGGTTTTGACGAGAGAGGAAAGATGGTTTGAAAGAGGAGTTAAAGAAGCCATCTTCACCAGACTGGAGAAACCTTCTCTTAACAGAGGGGGTGGACTCAGACACAACTTCTCAGCCACTAACAATGCTGTGCTGAACTCTCTCCCCAGGAAGCTCTCCAAACATTCACACCTGGGAGCATGTGACCACAGCACCTCACATGACAGGGGGTTGAATCAGCCTGTGAAGAGTTTCTATGAGTCCTTTATACAACTCCTCCCCTTCTATTGTTGTTGTTTTCATTCTCTAGCAGGATAAATATCTGTTGCCTTGTCCAGCTCTTTGAACTGAAGAAGCGTCTTCCCAAAACTGTACACAGACCAGTTGCTTCGGTTTCGAACCTTCAAGATAACCATGGCCTGGATGAATGAGAATCTACACAGACAGAATTGCCACACTTGTGAATTTAAAAGCAATATTTTTTCTGAAAAAGGAACTTTGATTGGACTTCAGAGCTGGTCAGTGGCATTAGACGGTGTCCTTTTTTGACCTGATGAAGCCATGAGAACTAACTTAGTCAGGTCAAAACAATCAGCACTTGATTTATTTATGGTTCATTGTAAAAACAAACTGAACTGATCTTATTGGTTTTATCTAGAGATTGTAATAGGTAATCCGTTTCAGATATTATGTAATAGTTTTTTTTAATTTGTTTCTAATGTTGTGGGAATGCTTTAGTGAAATATGACTTTAGTGTTGGTAGCAACATATTTCATGTGATATCCTGTGTGTGCTCAATGTGTTTAGTTGCACAGGAAAGGGAAAGGTATTGAATGATCCAGTAAGACTTTGGACTGTGTAGACAACAAAACACACACTGCTTTTCAGGGAATGGGAGTTCACATTTTAATTGGTTTGGTCCAAGTTATAACCAGAAGCCACCTATGTACTCAAGTTCTACCTTTTTAATCTGGCTTTTAGCTGATTGCATTTAATATTATTTTATGTTATATGTTAACTTATTTTAACCCTTTTATTTTGTTTTATTACTACATTTCAGTTCAGATTTTTTATTTGGAATTTTATTCTTTGTTAAATGCTTTTCCTTTTATCCTATTTTAGCTGATTTCATGATGCACCTGATGTTACACTTTCTCATTTTACCATATAATTTATCTATACTGTTATATTCTTTTATTTATTTATGTATTTACACATTTATTCATCTTACCCTCTAGTATTTTAGAGTATTTTTAAGTACGATTTTAGTTTTAGCTCCCGTGTTTCCTCATTTTTAATTTTAATTCAAGACAGTGTTTCCTCAGTCCTCTAATTCTGTTTTCTGTCAGAATTTCCTTTTTGTGTCTTTGTGTGTTTGAGTAAGTGAGTGTGTATATTGAATTTGGTTTGGGGGAGGGGGGGATTGTGGGGGTTTTATGTTTTCATTTTATGCAGTTATGCAATTTCTGCTTTTTATTCCACTTATTATTTTATTTTATCTTTTTCTCATGCAAAGCACTTTGTATTACAAACTCCTGTATGAAAAGTGCTGCACAAATAAAGTTTGATTGATTGATTGATTGATGTTTGTTTAGTGTAAGTACATCTTCCCCCTTGCACCCTGTACTTGGTTTGCACCAGGAAATTGCATAATCAAAATAGCAAAATATAGACCAACACATCACTTTGTCAAAATATTCCCCTATTATTACACAATGCTGCTGGTTGATAGAAATGGCTGGAACAATTTTTTTTATAGCTGGTAGATTTTTGAATCCACCAACGATGGTGTCAGGAGACAAGAAGTTAATTTCTGATCCAACTGTAGCAATCTTCTACAACAACTTTTGTACCCTTTATTTTAATCCAGATTAGTTTGGTGCCAAAATGTCATGGATTTTAATTTAAATTAGAAAATATAATAATCCTTTCATACAACTGGTTGCTGTTCAGGGTCACACTCTCAAAATTGATCTAAAATTATCAGAGGTCATGGCAGGTTACATCAAAAGCTCTCATTTCTTCTTTCAAGTTCACAAAAACAGCATCAGTCAAATTCATAGAACTCTCTGGGGTTTTCTGTCTGTTTCCACAAAACACAGAGGCTCCGCTGCTGGCAGGGAGTCAGGGTGTGTCTCACATTCTGTCCTCTTGTTATGTATGTGCACATATTGGTTTCATCCTGCAACTTGTCAGGAAGAGCTCAGTCCCAACAGAGTACTTTAAAGATCTGCATTTTTCCCTGATGAGAAATCGCTCAGTTATGATGGAGAGTGATTTTGCCTGTAGACCAGTGTTTACTCTGACTGGGAAAGCTGTTGTCACGGTGTGATTAGAGTAGTGTATGTGTGTATGTGTTTAGGTGGGTAAAAATGAGGTGGCATGTTGCAGCCTTGAAGCTAGCTTTGCTTCAAAACTACAACCTGGTACCTTCTTCTCCAACAAAGCTCGAGTTACATAAGTGCTCAAATTTCTTTCTGCTCAACTTGAACATCCATCTCATGGTATATGACATGGAATATACAATATTCTGGACAAGAAGCATGGCGGCGGTTCAAGAGGAAGCTGGGGAGCTTTTTTATGTTACTGATAAAAATCTTGTGATGCACATTTTGTAATGAATGTCAAGAGCTATAGTTTAGTATATGGTGGTCAGATTGTTGTATAAAAAGAAATCTCTATTATATAAGTCTGGGAAATAATGACAATGTTAGCCTGGGTAGTGAGATAAGTAAAAATAAGGGTAAAAAAGGAAAGATTTTTCATCATTTGGATCTTGAATGAGCTAGCGAACATTAGCAGATTGACAAACAACAACATTAAGCTCACAGGTGGCACCAAAAATATGTCTTTTTTTAAGTCAGACCTTTTTTGGGGGTAAAAAGAAATATTTTTAATATTTAATAATTTTATATTTTGTGACTAAAACCATGGCATAAGAAGAAGGAGAAAATGAAGAATTACATTTTTTTTTATCTTTTAGATATTTCAAAAATTAAGAGGTTATTCCAGATTTGAAGGAACACAAGTGTTTTCATTAGTGCAATAAAAATTAGAGTAGGTTGAAAACCTGTGGGAGGATAAATCAGAGATGCCCGAGGTGAAAGTAGCTTCACAGGTTTATTAATTTGATACTTTTGCAGTATCTCTCTGGAACAGATTTGACCCAGTAGGTCCAGATTAATGAACACATCTCTCAGAGCGCACAGAGTTCAGGCTTTTGTGAAAGGCTTTTTTGGTGACAATATGATAATGTGGCTCATTATTTTTCAGGACAGTTTTTCCAACTCCTGCTGGTTTGTGTACGCTGTAGTCGTCTGCTGTAGCAACAGAGCAACATATCCAACAATAGGGCTGAGGATCATTTGTGTTTTGGTATGTTTGTGCAAAATTTCATCTAAAGCGGTGTCACTGCCTGCACAGGCCCTAAACTGGTACCTTTCAAAGATAAAGAAATCCTGAATAATGATAAATCTTGTCACAACTGGTGCATTAACTCTTCTGTTGCCTGATAGGTCTGTTTCTATAGCCAGCAGGAAAAACTAAATAGACACAGAAGGCAAACAGGGGTTGTCTACTCTGGATCTGACATTTAGTGCAAAGTACCTCATTGGACGCTCCCATAACAGGCAGGATGCAGCTAACTCTGTCTTATCTTGTGGAGATGTTCACAGTCTCTGTTCCCAAAAAGGTTTTCTAACTACATTCTTTCTGTTGAATGAAAGAATGATTGTGGTATCTAATTAATTGATCAATGAGGAGACAAGCCTGAATTACACTCCTACAGAGCCCTATCTTGGAGATAAAACCCATAGAAGGGCAAATTGTGGATTAACACTGAAATTATTCTGAAATTACCTGTGTGGGCTGCAGGTGGGAATGCAAACATCAGGGTATACCACCCTGAAATCACTCTTTTGTTTAAGAATTTCCTCTAAATTGAGTGACCTGATCAAGTTGGTCCTTATGCCTGTGGCAATAGAGCAAGATTATTATAAAAATAATTATTATCGTGTTTTTAATAACACTTCCATCAGGTTTCTGGTCATTGTTGTAGTCCTTGATAGCAGTTAGTAGTTAACACAACAATGCTTTAACATTCAAAAGTGGAAAAATCATACTGATTTTTTTTTCTGCTGATTAAACATTACATGTTTAGCATGTGTTAATCAAAAAACTCATATCAGACATTTATCCATAACTGCTCATTTCCACATTTTGGAAACTTTCCTGCACAACTCAATTGGCCCTTTGTTTGCTCTCTGATTGATTGGTTAACTTGCCAACCAATCAGAACCCCATTTCAAAGCAGCTGTTGCCGGGTAGAAAATTATTGTCAGCAGAAACTTTTTTCTTTTTTTTCTTTTTTCCCCTAGTCTGCGTTATCTTTTCAGCTGAGCACTGTGTCCAATGACAGCGTTGAGAAGACCAATGCATTTTTTTTCTAGCAGTGAGAGATATGTGAATATGACTCACTGCTATAGTGACCATCACCAGCCCTCCCTGTAGGCTACTCCATCAAATCAAACTTTATTTAACCTCTGATGTGAGCTGAAGGGGAGGGCTGTGCCACATCACAGTGTGAAAGAAGGGGAAATAGTGACAGATAGGATGACACAAGACAAACGGAAAGGAGGACAGACAAGTAGTGTTATTAATTTGAGATAGCAGTACAAGTGCTGTGCTGATCTCAGCTGAACATCGTTCTCACACGGTTCTCGCATGTTTCACTTTGTTTTTGTGGTGAAGTGTTGAGACAAGATGAGTTTAAGTCGAGTGATAACTTTTTGTCACTTTTAAAGCAACAGAAACAGCCTTTGTTCACTAGAATGACTATGTATTGTCCTGCAATGTTATATTAATTAATAAAATAAAAAAAGACCTTTGGATATTTTTAGAAGCAAATTATGTTCAAACAGCATTTATATAATGTGTCTGTCCTAGGCATTTCTGTTCATCTAAAGAGTGGATCACCAAAAGCTGTTTCCACTGTACAATAACCTATTGTTGAAGCAGGTTTGTGCATGTGCACTTGAATGTGCCATTTTCCTGCTCAAAGACTAAGAAACTGAGTGATGTCATTTTGTTTTACTTATTACCACATGATGTGCAATTATTTGACTTTTAAAGAAGCATGTGTCAACCATAACTTCTGGCATGTTCTGACAAAAAGCTGTGTGTCATTGGTGTGTGCTGAATCCAAATGACTTTTTTTTACAAACATGGGTGTGGATGCAGACTAAAAAACATTTGTTTGCAGCCAAAGTGGAGATGCCTGACATTTTATGAATTGACAGGAAACTGAGGCAGCTGTGCAGGAAAATGGCAAAGCTGTTTGGTGACAGCATTGATCCTCATGATCAGGGGTCAGCAACCCATGTGGCTCTTTTGACCCTCACCAGAGGCTCTCCGGACTTAGAGGACAGCAAAGCAAAAAGCTTGTTTCTTTATCTTGCATTAAACTCAAGTTACTGATGTTTTTTCCTGCATGTTTGAACACTATCTACAAACAATGTGCATTTTTTCTATTAAAGTATTATTTCTTAGTTTTTTACATTATAAGGTTTGTGTCATGTGTGCACCTCGAATGACCTCTGTGTGACCTGCAGCAACTCAGAGGGAGAGCAGGATGCTGCTGCATCTTAGCTGTGAGCAAATCCGTGATGTTGTTCTTCAGTTTTAATGCACATGTTTTGATGAACTCTGTCAAAGGGGGATTCAAACTGTTAAAACGAAGGAGTGTTGATGATAAAGCTTCATAAAAGACGTGAGAATCAGGGAGACGATAACTTCAGTGAAACTGTGACTATGTTTTTTGGGGATTATTACACCAAAAGATCAGGTGGATGTTTTTCATTATTACCATGTCTGCTGTGTGTGATGTGATGTGATAGCTGTCACTCTCTCAGTGACTACAAACTCAGGTGTGTGAATTATTGTTTAATTTGTTGATCTGGTGTATTTTTTAATAAGACACCAAGATTGATATGACGTTAAAAATGGATCAATTATTTAACTTAAGCTTCAACAACACTAATAGGAGATTTCAAAAAGCCCCTCAAAGATAACAAAAGTATCTCATTATTGTATTAAAATTGTGAAAAACATATCAGAATGCAGGAAAGACATGATTTGAGTTTCAAAATGTCAGACCCCATACCATCTGAAGATGTCCAATAAATATGTATGATTTATAAGTAAAACATGATCTTGTGGAAAAAAACTGAGTAACAACAATGACAAAAAAAGTAATAACAGTGATATGATATTGATGGCTAATATTAATTGACTGTTATTTAGGTTGACAAGCCAAATTTTTAAAGTAAACACACCAATGTTGTCATTTTAGCTCTAAATTAATTAATGCAATACAACATGGCGTCAACGGGTATCCATTTGTCAATATGTACTGCTCCACCCAGTGTTTTTTTGGGACCTGGTGATTAATTGGAACCCAATTTTTATTCAATATATTGTGGTAATTTACTTTGAATACACAAAGCTAAGCAAAATCATCACCCTCACCCCCCACTGAAAAATATAGGTGGTCCGACAGCACAGATAAATAAATAGCACAAGCAATATTGAGCAGTTATTAAATGATGAGGTGTAAAGACTGCAAACACACACACAATATGACTATATTAAAAATCTGAGTGAATATGTAAATGAGTCAAAGTGTGGAAGCCTGGATTGTCAGTGATTTAAAATGGTATAAGAGCAAAAAACAGTCAGAAATTTTGTAAAAGGATCATGCTATCACACATTAAGGTGTTTCAACAGATTATTTTTCAAAACAAACGTTTGGTGCAAAACAACAGCTTTCTGTTTCCCTGATTACATTAAAATACTAAAGTAAAATTACGTTTTAAGGGGATCATAACAATAGCTGTAGATTTGGTTTGCACTGATTTTCTGTAGAATCCTGTTGAACTGCAAATGTATTAATTTTTGTTCCATCTTTTAAACAGAATGCTCGATTACACAAATCACATTTACATTATAAAATTAAAATAAAGCCCCAGAAAATTATGTTTACACAGGAAATGAAAAATGTGTATTTCCTGGTATACTCTTGAAAGGCTTTAAATCAACTTCTGGTCCTCACAGTGTAGATGCCTAAGAGTGCAGGTCTGCAACGAGGAGTCCTGACAGTGGAAGGCTTCAGCCAGACAGCCATGATGTTCTCCTGCATGTGTATTTCATATAAAAATATCAAATAGTGTAATTTGCATGACATGGGGCATTGAATAGTCCAATTTACACCATCACATTTTCAGTGCTGACAGTCTGAAATTCAACAGAAGAATGTGGGTCAGAGTGCTGCACAAGTATTGTTTTCATGGTGGACTTAATATTTCTAAGAAAATGAGACTAACAGTGACAATTTAGACCAAATTATTGCTCCAGATGTTTACTTTTTTTGATCTGATCTTATTTATTTATTTATTATTGACTTGGATGGTTTTAAAGAGACTGTATGGGAGTCAGCAGGGACAAAATTTGAAGAAGCCAAAGCTAAACGTGCAAAGTGAGCCATGCAAGAAGTATTCTTGAAAGAAGAAAGTGGTTCAGTTCAGCGAGGCCTGTTTGAATACTGCTGATGTGAATCACCCGGAAGGCTAGGGGGTTGCTCAGAAATCAAGTTTCAGATTTACTGTACGCCAAACTGCAACAACTGGAGTCAGATCACTTCTTTCTGAAGTGAAGTAAAAATCCTTAACTACATTCACCCTCCTTGTTCTATTTCACAGCTTCAAACACTCAACAGTGTGCACAGAGAGTCGGATTCACTGGTTTTGCACTCTGGTCCTGTGGGTGTGTTGTATGCCTTGTGTTAGATGCCAGAGCAGCACCCTTCAGACTGTGGGTGAGCACTTCCTCCTCTGCAGCGCACAATTTCTTCACCACAAAAGTTACCACATCCTGTATGATGAGAGCTGCAGGAACAGTATGTACCCAGCACTACAACACAAAGAGAAGAAATGTAAACGCACAGGTCCACCCTGATCAAATGTATAACCCTGCCTGATCCTCACTACTCTCCCTCACTACTAAACGTATTATGCAACTGCCATTAAAGCAGGTGGTAATCTGATTTAGATACACTTATTGTTATACCGGTTAAAATGGTCTTTATGACCCGATGGCAATCAATTCATAATACGTTCTTAAAATACAGGAAAATATTTGCTTTTTACAGCAGGAATAAACCTGGGAAAACACCAACCAATCACATCTTTGTAGCACACATTTTCAAACCAATCAAACCCGTCGCTGTTCTGCCCGCCTCCTGCGTGTACATTTCACTGGCTTGCACAGGCCCAGGTTCAATGTTGCCAAGCTGAGAGGGATCGACGTCCGCTGGAGAATGCTTACCTGTCAAGTTTTGTCTATGAAAATAAGGGAAGCCCGCCACGAGCCGTCCCACAACCCCGACCAAGCTCCAGTATCCCTCACATTTTAAGACGGGTGAACAAGAAATCTGAAATAAACACTTAGTTTTTCTTGGTTTGTTCTGTTGGCTCTAATCTCACGACAGCTGCCACCCGGGCTATGGCAGGTGGACGTTCTCATGAGCCTTTTTCTTCTTCTTCTTCGGTTTTACGGCAGTTGGCATCCATCATTTTGGAGCATTACTGCCCCATTCAGGGTAGAGACAGAGTTCAGTTTGGAGAGGCAGAGGAATGTTTTTATTTTTATATCATCACACCGGAGATTTACAGGAGAATACTGATACAGGAGGACATCAGAAAAAAAGATAAAATACGTAAAATACGGTAGTTTCATGGCCAAAACAGGAGACTTGACAGTTACATGGAGAATGGCAGAGGAACTACCTATACCCCGATCAACATCGGACTGTGAGTACTAGCTAACTTTCCATGTTTGTTTTTTTAACTTTACTATGATAATGTTTTGGTGTTTTCTTACCGCTGACTGAGACATGACTTGGTGTAGTGTAAAACATAAACATGCTGTGGGCCAGTTTGGAGTTGAATCAGTCCTCTGGTTGTAAATCAGCGGTGCGCATGCATGTCAGCGGGGTGCGTCATTTTGAAGGAGGGGTGGGAGGGGCTAGACAGAGCCCTGAGGAGATGCTACATTTAAATCCATGCTAGTTTTCCAAAATTACAGACCCTAGCTTTAATGCTGTGTCTGACGTTATGAAATGGCTGTGACCCTTGATGTGGCCGTGAGATTTTGTGCTGCTTACTCGTGCGCTCTGGCCTTCTTTCCCCCGTGTCTGGGTTCACTGCTAATATTTTTGAAAGCTGTAACTGATTATCGAGAAGCATATTTTTGCTTCATGATATTAAAACAATTGTGTAACACTTTCACTGAACTGTTAAGGCTTAAATAAGTTGCCTTGTGATGTCACCATGATGTAATGATAAACTGCCTGCTTTTGTCACAAGCTGCTACTGTGTGGTTATTAGGGCTGTAATCAACCAAAGAAATTGTTGGTCGACTAAAACACAATAACTGTTCCACTGTAATCGACCACTGGATCCTCGGGTTGTTTTCATTTCCTGTGTGTGCCCTGTGTGTGCCTCTCCTTCTTTTTTCCTCTCAACACAAGACTCTTTGCTTTCCAGTCTTCATCAATGAAATGGGCAGTCACTGTCATATAGGACTCCATTTGAAGAGACCTACACATCTGTTATCTTGATCTATTAACTCCGAAGCTTTCTCTTTTTTCCTCCTTTGTATTTTGCCATGAACGTGTGCGTAATTGTCTGGCGCGCTGGCACTGAATATCCAGGTTTCAATGTTTTTCTTGGCCTTCCACAACACCAATGGGCCTCATACCCTCAGAAATAAATTGTCAATTCCTTCTGTGATGTCATTTTTGCATTTGGGTGTTTATATGAGGCATAAAATCTAGCGCGGACTGGGTGAGGGATGCCGCTGCTGCAGCGCGGGCAGCGGGCAGGTGCGCGGGCAGCGGGCAGGTGCGCATGCAGCTATGAAACAAATAAACAATTATTAGACTAGAATATTGAAATGTTGTTGAATAAAAATATTGAAATGAACGATAAATAAATTGAAATGGTGTTCTAAGACATGATGGGGGTGCTCAGGAAATACCCCCATTTCACTTGATATGTTTCTTCTGATGAAATGAACTGCAGGGGGAAAAAAAAAATGACACATTTGGTCGACCAATCAGAATTTTGGTCGACTGAGCACGCATCGACCTGATTAGTCGACCAGTCGACTTGGACTTTACAGCCCTAGTGGTTATACACCTTGAGGGTATCCTTACATAATCTCTCCTTCACTTGAAACCAGGTGTGACTTTTTGAAAAAGTGGGTGTGCTAACATTTTGCTGCATTTATTTTGTTTGAAAGTTTTCTGCGGTTGTAACATGTCATCAACAGGTAACCACACGTTAGTGCTAACCCATCTTAGTTATTTTTTAGTCCTACATGGGGCTTATGTCATGCAAAAGGGCTTTTACTATTGCAGCAGAAGTAATAGAATTATCTTAATTGATATTAGAGAATGGTTCGTTGGAGTACAACTTTGTGTGGAAATTTTTTCAAATAAACACATTTGTTACCTTGTGTTGGGAGCAGCTGCAGTCGTGCACTAAATTGTGCAAGTAATGCAGAGTTGTGGTAAAATGTTAAAAGTCTAACTGGACTGAGACACACTCCCACCATCACTGCATTAGGCCCTGTCCACAAGGAGACAAAAATTGAATTCATATTAAAAATGTATTTCTGTAATCTTTAAAGCCATTTTTGTGTTGATGAAATGCCTACATGGCCCCTTAGACATAAGATGGTCTTACAACCAGATGTTTGCAGTTTTAATGTATCTCTTTAGTCAAGGTCAAACAACAGAATCAAAAATATTAGATATTACCATATCAGAATCAGGGCCCGAATACATGTAAAACCATCACACAAAGGTACCATTAGTCTTAACGTACCATTGTGGAACATCCCGTTTGGCCGTGGCGTTAGCTGCATGCATGACTGAAAATAATCTGCCAGTTAAGTAATTGCACCATGAAAGTGACCCAAGTGCAAAACATCATTCATAGGGGTAACCTCTTGGAAAACCCCTATCCAAAGAATTCAAATTGCGCATGCCTACTACGCATAAACAATAACAATCAACATGGCGAGTGATAACGTTGCAATGAGAGAAGGTCAAATATCAAATTTCTCAGCGGGAGGCATGGGCATTTTACTGCAGGGATATCGAGTAAACAAACAGCTGCTATCAGCAAGTCAATCGTCAAAGGTGACAAACAAAGATCTTGGACAGGGTAATTGCATGTGGTGTTTCTGAGCGCACGGTAGATGAATAAAAATAAAATCAGCAAAAGCTGCTTTGAGGAAAAAGCACTGCCATCAGTGTGGTACAGGTGGAGGCCCACCTTACCCCCCATCGAAGGAGGAGGACTTGTTGATGGATTTGTTCAACAAGGATTCACTTCAAAACCACGGTATTTCTGGTAAGTTATCCAAGAAGTATTCATCTTAGACGGTAACGCATGACAACAATGTCCGCCATCCTCTCAACAGGTGTGGTAATCCTGCCGTTAGCACCTGTAATGGTGGGGTATACCTCTGTTAAATTTAATGCTCATTTGGGCCATTAACCTGGCTCATGCATCCCGCTAACTGGGTTTTTCTGTCGTCATTAGTACAAACGGTCTGTTTTCCTTGCTAATGTTCTGGGCAAGGGATTTGACTCAGGTTTAATTTACTCTCTCAGTTCAGACCAGATACAGATTATGATATGTACACATATATAAGCAAAGATAGAAAAATTTGAATTAAACCTGAAATGAAAATTTAAGGTCAGATATGTTATACTGTATGTACAGAACAGGTACATACATGAAGGTAACAAGCACAAGCCTGAATATACAGTAGTGCTCTGGTGTTCCCCTTTCACCTCTTCATAAAACTGCTGTGAAGCCAGAAGCTCTTTTCTCCATTTTCATATGATGTTCATTGTTTGTTTTGGTGACACTGTTTATGGTCACCCACCATGTTGATGAGTTAACACATTTTTTTCCATTTCCTGAAAAGCAGCAATGTTGGAGATAGGAGGGTTTAGCAACATGACTCAAAAAGGTTTTGGACAGATTTTGATGTCATTTTCAGGAAATGTCCTGATTGGGACAAGGACCAAATTATTTGATTTTGGGAGTGATCTGAATCACCATCTGGATCTGCCATGATAAAAAATATGATTTTCGTGATTAACTACTTAACTAAAATAGAAATTAGAATCCAATTGCCAATGGTATGTTTTCACAGTCAAGGAATCTAAAATTTAGATGAAATAAGGTAGGACTAATATTTATGGTGAAAATCACAATACGGTGAGGACTGTGGCGCTGGCGAAGGTCTGTGCTCTCCGAGTGCGTTTCTTGTTCTTTTTTATATGATTCTCTTGAGGTTCATTTTACATTTTTTTTTTAAGTGAAATCAAGGGGTATACAGGCAAAGAAATGCCCAAAAGCCCACACCAAAAGATATTAAAAACAATATTTTCATGGATAATGAAGCCTTACAAGGTAACCAAGAGATAAGGAAAAAGGCACAGATGATAGGTAATTGTTCTTAATGTATTGACCCTAGCATGGTGCATGTATAGAGAAAGTTAACACAGTACAAGGGTTAATAAAAATAATACTCTAGGTAAACACAAATGTTTTGACCTTTAAAAGCCTTGTTGAACCTTTGTGGTACACCAAAGCAATCATACATGTAATTACTTATAATTAAGTATACTTAAAAAAAAACCCTGTCACAACAGACAAAGTAAAAGGCACACCAGAGACTTGAGCTTATTATGGTCCATCAGAGACATCTAAACACTGATCTGAGCTAAGCTGTTGATGAATCTCATGCAGGTAAGAGTTAAGCTTAACTCTTAGGGTTTGTTAATGGCTGTGAATGACTGTTTCTAATTATTATGAACTAGATGAAATGTGAAAAATATTCATACATAAATCTCATTGCTCATAATTCATGTCATCCAAATGGTCAATGGTAAACGGACTTGAGCTTATATAGCGCTTTTCTAGTCCTGGATTACTAAAAGCTGCTTTACACCGCAGGGCACACCTACCCATTCACACCCCTTCCCCCCCACATTCACTCACTGATGGTTCAGAGTTTCTATGTTAGTTATCCATCATCTCGAGCACATTCACGCCCTTTCATGCCCATTTACACACCACTAACGCAGCAGTGGGAGCAACTTGGGGTCAAGTGTCTTGCCCAAGGACACATCGCCATGTGTCGCCTGGAACTAGGCTTGAACCTGCAACCTCCTGATCACTGACCAAGCGCACTATCACACTGCGCCACTGACGCCCAAATAAACACAAATAGAATGAAACCCACAGGTCATACAGACTCACACAACTACACTGACAAGAAAAAAAACAACACAGTAAATGCAGTCAGACCCAGTGTTGTTGTTGTCCCTAGGACTGATGCAAATCTTTTAAAATGAAAAGTTCTATGAGGTCGCCATACTTTTGTACTGAGTAAGATGATGTACTTAATAACAAAGCCAGTTTGAACTCAGTGAATGAGATGGTGGAAAACTTTCTCAAGCTGTAACACAAAGACTGTTGCAATAATTCCATAATTACCACTACAGGGATACAGCAACATTTTTTCTTTTCATGCCACTCACTCCAGAGGCAATCAATTGGTAGCATTAGCTTCCCTCTGCCTACAGTCATCAGAAAAAGTCTTTAGCAACTCTAAACCTGTGTGCTTGTTGTGACTTGTGTTTCTTTAAAACAGGTTATGTTATGTTTTGTATTTCTAGACTTAGAGTAGCACAATTACTACGGAACTTAGTAAGGAATGCATACAAAACTAAACCGCAGGGGCACACGGAAACCAAGGTGAACATGCTTGTAAATACAACAATTAAAACACATCCACGGTGATTTGCTCATGTGCCCTGAGGTTAAGTTTGTATATATATCTTTTAAAAATGACAGAAAGGACACATTTTTCTCGAGCCAGTCTCTCTGCTTAGGTGAGGTGAAGAAAGAGTGAAAGACTTTAAATACCCAGAGAACATTTGGTTACCCACAGCGCCAATATTTACAAGGCAATTTGACTTGTACAAATATGACAAAGCAATTTATCTGTTCTTCTGGGCTTATTATAGTTTTGCTGCCGTTCTCAAGCACAGACCAAATAAGCATAACTCTGATTCAAATTCCACAGATGCGTAAATGAGAAGCTGCTGTCCAGTTAGTGATCCACAACAATGAAGTAAGTTTCCTGATGTGGTAACTCAACTTTACTGGATTGCTGCTTTTAAGGCATAATAGACTGAATACTAATTCTTCAGGCCACTGTGCAAACATGCCACAAACATGTCTGTGCGGAGCAGCCCTACACACACTAACAAATATATCTAATGAGGATAGTCATGCCAAATCAAAATTTGCTGACTCAGCTCATTTTCTGAGGCAGATTCAGATTCTCACCAAAGGTTTGATTGTGACATGCCTCATAAATACTGGGGCACCGGTGCTAATGGTCAAGTGGCAGAGTCCTTTTCCCTGTGCTAAATGATCTTGGAGGCAAACAATCCTGACACTTTAGCTAGTGCTGTCTAACAAGATGCTTTTGGCTGTATTTTGACAAGTGCAGACTGGCTGAAAATCAACCCCTTTACTATTTGGATTATTGCTGATGATAAGCTCAGTGGAGAACAAAACATTGCAAAACCAACATGTTCTATTCTTTGTGATTATCTCAACAAATGAACCTGCTCATCACATTTTTCTAAGCTTAAAAGTAATTGGCAAGAGTGAACAAAAATATTAGAACGTTACCAGAACTAGTACTTTGAGCACTCTGAGTTTCACATGTTGTAGGTAAAGTGCTGTATAAATAAAGTTTGATTGATTGATTCCATGGAGGTTGGACTGAGAAGCAACTTCAATATTTCCAATGTATAACATCTTGTTGTGCCCTCCTCTTTGACAATTTCCTTTGAATTGAACAACCTTATCAAATTGATCCTTGTGGCTGTGATAACAGAATATGAATAATCAAATCTTCAAAAATAATCAGAAATGTCTGATGTGGGCCAATGCCCACATTTTTGTAGTCCTTGTTAGCAGTTAGTTAGCGACTGTGGTTGAACAAAAAACTGTTTAAGATTCAAAAGCAGGCAACAGCAGATGTATTTCATTCTCAATCAATATATCAATCAATCAATCAATCAATCAATCAATCAATCAATCAATCAATCAATCAATCAATATTTATTTCTATAGGGCCAATTCATAACAAGTGTTATCTCAAGACACTTTACAATAGAGCATAAAGCTCTTCATTTTATGGATACACATATATGCATAGATACATATATAGATATAAAATACGCACACACACACACACACACACACATCTGTATATATATACCACTCCCGCTGAGCTTGATTCACATACACGGGGTGAAATGGTTAAAGGTGGGGCTCTTGAGCTTATATATAGTGCTGTCCTAGTCTTTCTGAAAACTCAAAGCACTTAACTGCTTTTGTGCTACACCAAATTTCCCTTTGGTATTAATAACATGTATCTTACTCTGATTCTGATTGACACTGCATGTCAAATCTACCCATTCACTCTCACATTCACTCACTGATGGTTCTGAGTTTCTTTGTTAGTTGTCCACCAGCATTAGCTAAAACATCCATCCTCCTTCAGACCCATGTACAAACCACTGATGCAGCAGTATTAAGGATTAAGTGTCTTGGCCAGTGATGCATCAACAGGTGACAGCCAGAGATGGGCTCAAACCCATAACCTTTTGATTGCTGTTAGGTCATACCAACAGTGTGAGCCCTGACAATGGCGTCAGGAAAGTGCCAATTTGAGCGCACAGAAAGACCATGCACTCTCTGCGCTCTCTCGGTCTCTGTTTGCACTTTTGCTGGTACTCTCTGTGTGCTCACGGCGTCTGTCTACACCCTCGCTGTCACTCTCTCTGTCCTCTACCTTACATGCCTGCTGTTTCCGGGTCAGAGCCAATCAGGTTGCCTTGCCGGTAGTTTAATGACAAAAAATAAAAAAGTATATGTTTTGTTATATAATAAGACATATATCATTTTTAATTCATTGTACAATCAAGTATATGCTTCTATACTAGCATTAGCAGCCACAGCGCTGTGGGAAAATGGCTGTTTGTTTGGGATACACAATAGAAAAAGATCTGTCTGCATCGCCGGCAACAGATTTCAACAAGTAATCAAATATAGACCAAATAAAAAAGGAAGCAAATGGAGATCACCATCCCTGTCGGCATCATTTACATTGACGGCGGAGAGGAGGCGGCAATGATGCTGCGGAGGGCGGAGAGCGAGCCATTTTAGCCATTTAGCCTTTATACGTTCATTTCATCTCATTCAGATTTAGGTCCAATAATTATTTTTAGTTTTACGTTACATTACTAATTTCAGTTCCAGTATCAAACAAACTAACATCACTCATGGAAACTAATTTCAAGGCTCAAAAAAGTGCAGAAACATTTCAAATCACATCAAAAACAGTATGAGAGTGACAGCAACCCACCACTACATTTATTTATCAGTCAAAATTGGCCATTGCACATTTCATTACTTAGCCTGTCACAGTAAATATATAAGACAGTTACGTCTATGCCAAGGACAAAGATAGGCAGGAACACCAACTAAATTAAATGCACAGCAAGAAGCATCTGACAGATGGAGGAAAATGTTGTTTGATAATTTTTTCAAATTATCTATAAATATAACAATTAATTACACAAAGCAACCATTGAGTAGTAGATTTTATGAATAAAAAATGCTTGAATACATAAATAAACTAGAGAAGTACTCAGAGAGCGCAGACCTCCGCCAGCGCCACAGCCGTCCACCATATTGTGATTTTCACCATAAACCATAAAGTCCTACCTTTGTTTCATCTAAATATTTAGATTCCTTGACCATGAAAACATACCATTAGCAATTGGATTCATAATGATATCTATTTTAGTTCAGTAGTTATTCACAAAAATCATTTCAATTCAAATCAAATCAATTTTTCGTCATGGTGGCCAGACACTGATTCGAATGAACACCAAAATTGAATCACTTCTTCTTTTTCCCATGCTGAACATTTCCTGAAAATTTCATCAAAATCCATCCATTACTTTTTGAGTTATTTTGTTCACAGACAGATGGACGGACGGACAGACAGACAGACAAACAAACTCTCCCGAAAACATAACCTCCTTAGCGGAGGTAATAAATAAACTGTTAGGAAAACACAGAGTAAGTTCTAGAATATTTTAACAAATAAAAATAATAAACAAGTTAAAGTTCATCAACATCAATATAGAAAAAAGGGAATTTCTTAAATTCCAAAATAGTAAAGTTAAATCAATAAAAACTTTCTTCTCCATAATTATGAAGTGATTCCAGTGCCATTTGAGCGCGTAGAGGACAGAGAGATTGATAGCGAGCGTGTCGACGGATGCCCGCGAGTGCACAGAGAGTGACGGCGAGAGCACAAACAGAGACCACGAGTATGCAGAGAGTGGTCTTTCTATACGCTGATTTTGTTAGTATGCGTGCTCAAATTGGCCCTTTCCTGACGCCATACCTGACGCCCAAGGGTGCACAACAGCATATGCTCTGCACAGCCAAACATTTGAGCATTTCTTATGAATGAAAAAAAGTTATTAACTATACCGAGAGTTGTGGACAGCATGTCCTTGATGGTCTCCAATCATTAAATCTGAGTGATCTTAATCATATGTACAGTATGAGTGCAGTACACCAAGAAAAAAGAACAAAACACACTCACAACTGAAGGCTTGCATATTCCACGCAAAAAAAGCATCAGGGAGCTGTGTGTTATGCGACACAGCACTTTTGCTGTGAGGCATAAGCTCTACCTGCTTTATCCCTGTGCAGCCCAACATGTTTTTTGAGTCAATACATGAGTGGAGTGACACATTCATCTCTTTGATAAAGCCGAATGTGCATTGATAATAGACTCCAAGGAACTCATTATACATGAAATTGCAAGACCTGGCTTGTTCCAGATAATTCCCACAACAAGGCTTGCTCTAAATCTGCCAGGCATTTTTACTTGGAAAACAAGTGCTGACCATGTGCTACAGAAAACTAACGAAAACTTTAAAAAGGAAATTCCATCATACAGTACAAAAGTGCACTCAAACTACTGGCAAAATATTAAGGAAAATATCACACCCCTGCAGTTTGACTTAACCATAGCTTCTTGATAAAAACGTTTTTGGAGCTTTCCAAATCTTGAAAAGTTTTCTCTAACGTTTTTCACTATACACAAGAGGAGACAAAGACATGGAAAGAATAACTTCATTGTCCCCAGAAAAGTGAATTCCTGACACACACAATTCATCACCACATCCCTAAATGAAAGCAGAAGTGTGCTGAGCTTGATGCAGACATACATTTGACACAACACAGACACACAAAAATAGCATTGTGAAAACCCCACTGGTGTACTCTGAGAAAAGCCGGGGGTAAGACAGGAAGCAGGAAATCGGCCTCTAATAGGGTACACACTGTACTTTTCCTCATAACAAGCATTCACACAACAGATTAACTTCTTCCAAGCTCTTGGTAGCTCATTACAGGATAATGATTTGTTTTCAACAAAGAGCTGTGCACTCTTTATTCCAGTGTTTGAAATTAAAGCATATGAGGCACATGACACGAAGGATGTCATAAATCATTATGGATAAGTAGCTAAGGCTGTTCAACACAGACTTTAAAATATTAACTTCACTTAGATTGTAGTTGAATTGGGATACAAAATATTCAAGAATATATATAAGGTGTGATGATTTATAAAGAATTATAAAGTTTTCAAATTTCAACCATCCATATGCATTTACTGTAATTTTAAAAAACTAAAAATGGATAAATTCATAGACAGGTGCTTTTGTTGCCCTCACACTTACCTGATGAGTCCTATTTTTAGTCTGTGATGTTAGTACTGTCATCATGTGATAAGGCGCTCCAGTCGAGTGTGTGCTGTTACCTGAATACAGCAGTGCTAGTTTTGATTGGCTGATGAGCAGTCAACCTTATTCACTGGGTCATGTCAAGTTCCCATTGAGCTCTATGATGCTTAGAGCATCTTGCTACACGATCCAATACATAAACAGAGGTTTACATTATAATTGTTGGGCGAGATATCCCAGGTGGGGCATGTGAGAGTGTGAAAAGTTTCATATGCGTGTGTCTCACACTGAATGTGGGAGACCTGAGAGCCCTGTTGTTTGCAAGATTACGCAAAAACTACTTGACATATTTTGCTTATGTTTTCATGAGATGTTGATAATGCCCCTACTTGATAGCCATTGGATTTTGATGGGTATCCAGATAACTATATTAGCAAACAATCATTTTTGCTCATGAACTACCTTACCAATACTGATATCAACGTTATGCTGAGTGCTTGGTGAGGTTTTCAGGGTCAATGAATCCTATTATGATGGTAATTTTATCATGGAACCATTGCTTATAGATGTAACAGCAATATGTGAGCTGCCTTGATGGAGGTTTGTGCTCAACAAGTGGTTTCTAGTTCAGCATGTGGACATGCTCAAGAAAGCCTACTGAGGTTCAAACAGAGCACCAGAATGGGGAAGAAAGGTGATTTAAGTTAGTGGTTGTTGGTGCAGGCCAGGCTGGTTTGGGTAGTTCAGAAACTGCTAATCTACAGGGATTTGCACGCACAACCATCTCCATTGTTGGGGGAGGAGGGAATATCCCCTTAGTTTGGGCAAAAATGGCTTGTTAAAGGATAAGTTCGGTTTCTTCAGCTTTCACATTGTTTATAGAATGAAGTAGAACAACATACTCATCCAGAAGGCTTTCCTGATCCAAACAGTGCTTCAGGAGATATTTAGATCCAAATCGAGCAGCGGACATCTGTATAATGGTAGCACAAGGGGCATGTTAGCGCCGCTCCTGAAACTGCATTAATTGTCCAAAAGCTCATTAGTTTCACCAATATTTCATCATGGTCCTCTCGCGCTACTCCTCCACGACAGTGCGGGGTCGCTCCACCCATGTTTTTGGGACTGTGCTGACCGCTGAACTGAAGACTGCTCTCGGGCCTGCTGTTCTGCTCTTTGCCTCCGCGTCCTCCTTTTCGATGAGCTCCTCATCTGTAAACTCTGGCTCGAAACTGTAAGGACACCCATCATATTCAAAGTTCTCCTCCACAACATCTTCATCCGATAGATATTCGTCCATTTTGCACAAAACTGGAAGAACAAAGTTGTTGAGTAGCCGGCGGTCGCCCCTGAAACAATGAGCCGTACTGCGCATGCGTGGCAGCCGTAAAGAAAGTTTCCAGTTCAGAGGTCAGCACAGTCACAGAACCATGGGTGGAGCGACACAGACTGTCTTGGAGGAGTAGCGCGAGCGGACCATGATGAAATATTGGCGAAACTAATGAGTTTTTGGACAATTAATGCAGTTTTAGGAGAGGCGCTATACATGCCCCGTGTGCTACCATTATATGGATGTCCGCCGCTCCATTTTGGATCTAAATATCTCCCGAAGCACTGTTTGGATTAGAGGTAAGATCGGGCCTAAAAAATCCAGCCCGACCCGACCCAGGCCCGCGGGTATTAAAGCCCGACCCGGCCCAAGCCCGATCAATAAACTCGATTTGCAGGCCCGAGCCCGAAACAAACCCGAAATTTTATATTTTATTTGTGAGGACTCAGGAGGAGGAGGAAAGGGAGGGGATGCGTCAGTCAGACCCGGACAGAGCACTGCTCCGGGAAAAGGGACTGGTTGCGATTTGTGTGATCACATTTGCATAATGATAACAAATTAAAGCCTGTCTTTTGTAACGAATTCTCCCAGTTAAACAAGACTGTAAGATGCATATTCAATAAACATTTATATCTTTTATATTTGTGTGTCTGTTCTATCAGGTGTGATAGTTCATGCTTCATTTCGTTGGAAAAATGCAGCAGCCCATTTGACATTTATTTTAATTTCTTCGAGTTGGCAGAAAAAAACGCAAGTTTTCTTAATGTTAAAATAATCAACATATTTTTATGATCATTATAAATGCATTTACACAATGAAATAACGCTGGAAAAGTTTGTTAAAGATATTTCTGTGTGTGATATTGCGCTCACATGGACGCGCCTCTCTGACAAGGAGAGGAGCAGCAGCAGGAGCAGGTCTCTGGGTTTCATTGTAGATCACAAGGAAGGGCATCTGAGATACACGGGGTAAAGCCTCCAGAGCCCAGCAGGTTCACTATAGTCTTCGTTACCAAAGGCAGAAACGAACAGACTTTAAAATCCTCCGCTGGAGACTGCGCGCACGGATGAATCCATTCATACATGTCTCTGGACCGGCTGCTGTTTGCAGAAGTCAGACCTGCTGAGGTAGGTGGTCCAGGGCAGTCATCTTGGTGTAAAGTGCGTATTGTGCAGGAGTTCAGTCTCGGGTCTCGTCCTCTTGAACATCTGGCATTGAGTGCTGCGTAAAGCGCGCGCGTATCCCTACTCCTTCCCGACCGTAGTAGTTAAATAGCAATTACCATGCAGAGCCTTCTCTGTTTTATCCAAATTATTTATTTTATAACAAGTATTCCTTAGTTTAATATCCATACATCGTTTTAGTATACATAATATATAAATATATATTTATTAAAAAAAGTTAGCGAGAGGGAAGCCCGGGCCCGACCTGACCCGACCCGACCCAACCCGACCTGACACGAACGTTGACTCTTTGTTGGGCAAAGTGTTGGGCTCAGGCTAAAGATCTTACCTCTAGTTTGGATCAGGAAAGTCTTCTGGGTGAGTATATTGTTCTACTTCATTCTATAAACAATGTGAAAGCTGCAGAAACCGAACGTATCATTTAATGCTGAGGAGAATGTCATGTTTTGTGGTTACGGATGAAAGAAAGACAACAGAAACTCAAACACTGATTTGATATCACCAAGGCATGCAGAGGACCAACTCTTAATGCATGTCAAATCTTAAAGCAGATGACTACCAGCAGCAAAAGTCCACTGAGGTCACTCATGTATGCAAAGAACAGTAAACTGAGGCTAATATGTACACCGTCTCATCCAGATTTCACAATAGAAAACTGGAGTGTCGCCTGGTCTGATGGGTCTCGGTTTCTGCTGCCTAATTCAGATCGTTGGGTCACAAGTTGGCGTGAACAATATGGTTAATGCTGATTTGTGTTTCCAAATTGGTTTTAGTTGATTACAACATCAGTCATTTCAGAGATATATAAATGAATAAAAAGCCTGAACCACAGCTTTACACAGTAGTCCGTTCTGGCTGCTCGACTTTTTGACCCTCCAGGCCTCAGTGATGGTCACATGACTGACAGCTATCAACACTCGTGTGTAACTACCTAACCAAAGCAACAGACAGTCACCTGCAGAGAAGTACAGGCTTATGTTGTTATCACAGCTAACATTAGCCATATTCCACTCTGCAAACCAGCTTCACATCATCATTGTTGTAATCCAAGATTAAATAAAGAGCACCTTCTTCCACTGCTTGCTGTGTGTACGTTTTATATTCTCAGACTTTCATATGATGCTAAGTAGAGGCTTTTCTGTGCAGCCTGTTGTTAAAAAGTTTTACAAGCTTTACTCCAATCAGAGCAAACTTGTAAAAACTTTTGCCAACATGATCAAGGATAAAAAATCTTTTGAAGGAAAGGATTCAAAAATGCAGCAAGTCAACAAAACAGGGCAGCAGCTTGAGTCCTGAATGAAGTCAGCATTCTTTAAAGCTGATAGAGAGCTGATCAAACCACGCATGAATCATTGTCCTCCCACTGATTTTAAACCACATAACATTTCCTTGACTCTTTTTTGAATCCTGTAAGAGTAGAGAGAGAAAACACATGAATGATTTAATCAAAGGTTTCACTCTCACCACGTTCAGGCTCACACATCTTCAGACAGCCTCTCATTGAACACATTTCTTGAAGGGGCTCCTTTTGGAAACACATACTTTAAGTTAAGAGGGTGAAACACAACATGATGCAATGCATTCACAGGGTTTCACACTTTTGCAAGTTCAGTCAGAGAGCATTTTAACTATTGACTGAACTTTCACAACTGCCATGAAAGTGAGTGTCGTTATCAGTTGAGAAAAACTTCACACTGACAGTCTGTGGTCGAGAGTGTGCCACTGCAACGGCCGCTTTTCTTTGAGTCAAACTGTCCCACCGTTAAATATCTAACAACGATCTTTAGACATAGAGGTTTACCTTGATTTTAATTTCCTACCCTTTACTGCCCCTGTCTCTACTTCATCTTTAGGGATGGGAATTGATAAGATTTTATCAATACCAATGCTGTTAACGATCCTGCTAATCGATCCAATTCTTTAATGATTCCTTTATCAATTCCAGCAAATTTTGCATGTGGGCAAATGGTCTCATTTTCAGTGGCAACAATGCCAAACATACATCATAGTATAGATAGCTGCTTCTGCAAGTTGCTGGTGTTTCCACTCACTTAAGGCAGTAGGTGTAATTACAGTTAAGCCACAATTCTGACGCTTCTGAACCCTGAATGGAATTGATAAGGGAATCGATTAACAAAAAGATTAATGATATCGATTCTTTGATGGAGCTGTTAGCGATTCTCAACTGGAATTGGTTTTCGATTCCCATCCCTATTCGTCTTTTTCTCTCCTTCATACACAGCTGTCTGTGGACCGGTGGACCAGTACTTTCATGTACCGGTCCACAAATGGGTCTGTACCCGAACACCGTTAAGAATCTGGAAAAACGGTACCGTTATCGGTACTTAAACGTCTCTTCAACTGTCATGTAGTTATGACACTACCGTTGTCCGGCTCAAGCATGTCGGTGAGGGCTAAGCGCTCGAAGGTTTAGGCTCACTTTAGCAAAGCTAATGAAAACTTGGCTAGATGCAATCTTTGTCAGAGAGAAGTTGCGTCCAAGGGGGGGAATACTTGCAACATCACCAAACACTTGGAGCGCACGCATAGTATAAAGCTAAAGGAGTGCCGGCTGTTTGATTGCTATAGCAACACGAGTAGAGTTAGCAGCCCGGCTAACACTAAAGACTGCAGCACCCACAGAGACAGAGACTCTATTATCCGCCCCTTCGGAAAAACCCTGCCGAAAACAACACAGTCACACAGGGTTAAACTCTTGACGAAGCGCTGCTGCACTCGGCCGTATAACTTGGATGAAAAGCCGACGGTATAGCTCTCTTCAGATGAATCAGAGCTATTAATGCCCGCTCGGAGCGGAAACTCTCTGTTTACTGAGGTCAAGAGCAGCACCGGATGTGACTGAGGGTCAAGCTGCGCTCACTGCGCCCTCTGCTGGATGAAACGGTCCACTGCTCCAGGGGCCCTGATGTGCTGCTACAATCAATATTTTATATTCAAATGTTTATTTACTATTCGGTTGCGGATATTTATCCCCATATTCGAACGGTTATACGACTATCTAATATAAAGTGAGAGCCCTAGTAGTCATCATTACAGCATCAGCTTTAGCACCACAATATCTATGGGTCTGTCTGTACATGCAGTCTGTTAGGTGGAATGAAGGGGTTTTGCCATCTCCTTAGCTTTCTTTTGGCCTCTGAGAAGCATTTGTAATGCATTACTTCTATTCTGTTGAAGCTTTATTGTTACCTTGTGGTAATAAAAAAGGCTGAATCTTATAATATCTTGTAAAGTCTTTATTTTTTTACACAAAATTACGTGTTGTAGTATCGATAAGAGTATCGATAAGTATCGATACCGATAAGGAGTATTGGTATCTGTATCGGTATCGATAAAATCATAACGATATACATCCATACACTTTACTACAATGCATCATGAACAAAATCCTTCCAAAGCAAATTTTCTTTTGCATTTAAGTGTGACTCCATTTTCTATCTACACTTTTAAAACAAAAGTTTTACAAAAAAAGTCAGTATATTTTGGTTAAAATTCACATTTTAGTGCTGTCCCCAGGTTTTCACTCATTGCTGTTACCCAAACACATTTCCCCTTTAATATTTTGGAACATTCCTCCAGTGACATGTTCTGCAGGAAGTGACATCATTTAGGTCTTCTGCAAGTCATGGGAAGACCAAAAGTTAGTTATCTCTTTTATTTTTCCTTAAATTTAATGATATATTAGCTGTTTTAGAGATGGTCAATCAAATACTCAGTCCTGTTACCTAAGTTATCTCTAAGACAACATTTGTTGATATCAAAAGTAAAATATTCAGTTAAATCTTAAGAATGTGCTCCATGTGCTCAAGCTAAAGAGTAACAGCAATAAAAAAGTCATTTTTGACATAAATATTAGTATTTTCATCATCATTTTCAACCATTTCTTCTAAATTAACTCCTTTTCTAAGGGAAAACATTGTATTTGGTTGATATTCTTATTTTTATTATACTTATTCATGATTTTAAAATGGCATTTGATTTTTGATAACAGCAGAGAAGAAATTACAATGATAATCAATTGTCAAAAGTTGTAATAAATTAAATAAAGTAGCCTGAGATTGACCAGTATTCATTTTGAATGAGTAAATGTGTATATAACAAAATTCTATATTGAAATGGAATGAAAAATGAAGTTTATTTTTGAAGAGTCACAACAAGCAAATTGCACTCTTTTGGCTGCAATGAAGCGTGTTTTATTTTTTATCAACGTAAATTTTCAATTTCAAAGTGATATTTCTTCATTTTGTCTCTTAATTTCTCTTTCAACATCCTTTTGTTTGGAGGTGAAACATTCTTTTCTTTATACAGAAGTGAAGGGAGGGGCTATTGTTATTTGTAACTCTGTTATCACAAAACAGTCTGTCTGACCTTGATTTTTATAACCAGAAAGACATGTCATGCTTTTATCGAAGTTTTATGTTAATCCTTTACAGCTTTATCATGGTGAAAACAGTAGTAGCTACAATATAAATACTGGTTATAAGGATTTATTTTAGGCGGAAACATCATATTTATTGTAAAATTTAAAGTTTTCTTAGGGTGGGACAAAATAATTTTAATAACTTCTGAATTAGGTTTATATTGATGGTAGATCATGCAGCAGATTCCTCCTGAGTTTGAGGGCACAATAAGTCCAAATAAGCAACTGCACTATAGGAACAAGCCCAAAAACTGCAACCCACAACTCCCAATATACACATGTAATTAAGAAAAAGAAGAAGCCAAAAGTCACTTATAGTAAGCCGACCTGGCCACTCTGACGTCAGGTTTTCTCCTCGGTCTGTTAGCAGCGCAGCTCCTGTCTGTGTCTGGCTGAACGAGGCAGGTCGGATAACAGCTGCTCGACATCCGTGCAAGTAACGCGCCACATTTCACTGTTGGTAACTAATCTATGTGTCCATATTTCTTTATTTTTTCGGTGTGAAATTTGCATGTTTTTCCAGTGCATGCATGGGTTCTCTCTGGGCACTCTGGCTTCCTCTCACAGACCAAAAACATGCTCATTAGGTTAATTGGTGACTCTAAATTGCCCTCAGGCATGAATGGTTGTCTGTCTCTCTATGTGACCTTGTGATTGACTGGCGACCGGTTCAGGGTGTACCCCACCTCTCGCACAATGACAGCTGGGATAGACTCCAGCCATGAAAAGTTAGCCACATCCAGTTTTTGAGAGGCCTGTGGTCTTGAGGAGTTTTTGAAAATGAAACTTAAAGTCACAATGTTAAATTTCAGCCAGTGGTTACATTGGACAATAAGGAAAGCCAAAAGCCACCCTGTTAAGTTGTAGACCATGATACCTCGATTTCTTATCATAGTCATAGTATATGAGCACTTCTTGTAAAGGAGTGTTTTAATTATCTTATTGTGGTTCTCTTCTTCAGCCACTGTGTATATATCTGAAACCGTGTCTCAACAGAGCACAGAAATAAATCCACCGGGTGAAATAAAGTCCTTTGTATGCATAAAAGAATCCAGTAAATCCTGCATGACCCTGTTATAAAAATGATGGCTCAGATTGTTTCGATATTGTAAAGGGCATCAGGGTTTTATTGGAGTCTAAATGTCAGCCCTCCCAACAGTCCTCAACTGTAATCACGCTTTGAACAACATCAGCCTGCATCATGAATCAACACGACCATGCGCTGGTAAACTATAGTCATCACGGCCTTGACCAAAATGCATCTTATTTGAGATGGCATTCAGATAGGAGTGGATCTTGATCCGCTGCCCAATATGCCCACAGCTTCTAATACTTTATTTACGAGGCTGCATCGCACTGTGCAATGTGATCCAGGCCCGTCATCATGGCAACGTGTATCAGAAAAGGACAGCAGATGGTGTTTTCATTAAAGAATTCAAGCTAATAAAAGAATCAACCCAGTGACTTTGTCTTTGAGTCTGCAGTGCACTTATCATATTACATGAAGTTCTGAGGCTGCCAGGAAAAAGCACATGGGGCAAAGACTGCAGAAACACGAGGGTCATTCGGTGTGATGTGTTCTTGTAACACTGTAATAAAACCACAAGGATGACCTCTCACTGGAGATTGAGAATCGAGAAGGTCCAAACGATGAGACCACCAATCCGTGCAACGATCGAACAAATAGTAGGGGACAGACATGATGAACGACTGACAGCTGGAGCTAAGACTCAGCTGCAGGGTCATAAATGATGTCTGGAATCTCACTCATCATCATTACATGTCAGCTCCAACACATTTATTCATTCTGAACAGTATTTTAGTCTACAACAATCATCTCGAGTTTAAGTCTGTGTTCAAATTCACATTCATACAAACAGGAGCTAAGCTTATCAGCTAAACTACACATTGTTACACAGCATGCTTTAAGGTCCACTTGGAAACATTATGATGCGTTTAAAAAAACGAAAAAGAGAATTTGACGGAGGTAAGAATTTAATTAAATTTGAAGGGATGGGAATTTAGATTTCGGCTGATCTTTGAATAAATAATGTTAAGTGGGGGTGAAAACTGTTTGTTTTCTTGGCAATGATGAAATACTGAAATAGGAGAATATTGTTCAGTTATGCAACACCCTCAGCACAGAACACTACAGACCGAACCAAACATCTGATTGATAAACAGGGTGAGACCATTGAACAGTGCCTGTGTTCTTAACAGTTCCTTCACTTTACTTGCTAGAAGCCTTGTACCTACAAAAATAATATGCATGTAACATATATTGTTGCCTTTCCAGAATGTTGTTTTTCTTTTTTTACATGCAATATGATAACCTCTGCCCATGTCACCTTTGTGAAAAAGATTTTGATCTTAACTGGTTTCTGCCTGGTCAAATTAAGGTTAAAAAAATAAATAACCACATCAGTTACATTATATAACCGAGTAAATGATCACAAACAAAATATCTTGTAAATATTCAAAGTATTTACACAATTTGACATGTTGAATACATTTACATTTTTTCAGCTTTTCTATAATTTTGTTAATCCACAGAAATCCCTCATGTAGAAGTCACTTGTATCATTTCTGATGTTAGGGGAATGCTTCAGTAAAGTACAACTTTAATTTGAGCATCATCATATTTTACTAAGTCTTATGCATTATTTTTGTTAAATGGCAATTAAAGAAGAGAAAGAAACTGATCCTGCCAGAGTTCAGACCAAACACCAAATTATCAATTTAAATAACAAGACACCTGCAAGCAAGCACTCACTGATTTAGTGGGAATGAGAGCTGGCCATGTTTTTGGTTTGACTTGTGCTACACCCAAAGCATACCTTTGTAGAGAGATGGCACATAAACCATACATTTTCTGCTTAGTGCCTGGAATTATGCATCCTAAATTTAGCCAAATAGGACCTTTAATCCGTACAAAGACATGGATCCAGTGTTGTTATTACCAGTTTCAGACCATTTCCAACACCAGGTCAATTCTAGATCTGAAACGATTCCTTGAATAATCGCGATTATTCGATTACAAAATATCCCTGAGGTAAATTGTGTGCCTCGAAGCCTCATTTAATATATAATTATACATATAAAATATGTAAACACTGACAGTGAGTGGAGGAAGCAGGTGTAGGGAATGCTTTCATATGTTATAGAAATGTACATTAGCTAGTTAAATTATCTTAGTATCTAAATATGAGATTATTTGGTCCTAGAAATAAAGTAAGCAAAAAAAGATCATCAATATGGTACAGTAGTAAAGGCAATAATTCAGCAAAAAGATTTAAGCATGAATACAAATAAAATAAAAACAACCAAACTTAAAAAAAATACAAAAAAAGTAAGATATGGCTCAGAGTAAAAATAAAAGTATAGATTTAGATTCGGAGATCCCATTAATGCTCAGAATGTTCAAAATAAGAAAAATAAGTTGTGACCTGGCTTTTCTGTTTTGTGTGTTACTAATTATAATAATGTGTAGTGATTCAATGTAAAAAAAAAAAATAGCAGTGAGCGAAATGTTACTGTTGTCCGATTACTCAATTAATCAACAAAAATTTGACAGAGTAATCGATTACAAAAATAATCGATAGCTGCAGCTCTAGTCAATTCTATCTTTTACTGACACTTAAGAATCTTTCATGGTTTTATTTCAGCACAGTTAGACTACTGTAACACCATTTTCACGTGCCTCAGTGCTCATGCCTCAACCTCAAATTGTACTAAACTATGCTGCAGGACTACTATCAGACAAAACCTATTCTTCAAACCACCCCTGTTTTAGCTGATCTCCACTAGTAACCAGTTCTTTTCAAAACATTTTTTAAACTTTACTAATAACTTAAAAAGCCTTACACGGTCTTGCACCGGAATACATAAGTGGATTCTTGACACCATGCTGCCCAACAAAGCCCCTTGAGACAGCTGCTTTAGGCCTGCAAACAGTCCCGGAGTCAAGGCTGCAGTCAAGGGATGACAGAGCTTATGCTGTAATGGCACCCAATTGCACCTTATGCTGAAATTGAACAGTCTTCACTTCATATTCAGTCTACAAAAAAGATTTCTGCGCAGTTGAGTTCAGTCTAGAATTTATTGTTAGCCTATATACCTGCCTTTCCAGCGGGTTTTCAATTTCATCATGGATTTGGCAAAAATATTTTTACATCATTTTATGGCTTTTGCCTTTATTTCATGATTGCTTCTTTTCATGTTTTAACTATAAGTCTGCTTTTAAGTTGTCCTTAAAAGTTCAATGTCAACCATGGATTTGATTTAAGTTAATAAACAAAATGTTTTTTTTTTGCTTCTATAAAGTACTTTGTGCTCCTGTCTTCAAAAGTGCTGTTTATAAAAGTATTATGATAATTATTATGAACATTTTACTTCTGTGAATTCAAAATAACCTTTATGCCTTGTATATGCAGGTGTGGCAGGGGCAAAAGTTGCATATTCCCCAATAGATGAAGCCCTATATTATTGATGTTTTCATTTAAATTTTAAAATATTCACATAATTTTTGAATGGTTTTACTTTTTGGTGACACTAATAACATTTTCACCTGATGCATCTGACCTTTTTCCACTTCGTTTCCACTTCATATTGGATGCTTCATCTTTATTGTTTGTACTTTGACCTCATTTTGACCCCACTTTAATTTCAAACTACATTTTCACTTTAATTTCCTGATTTTTCTAATACAAGGACCTTATCCTTGGCTCATTGGCAGTTTTGACCTTTTGTCCTTACTCTTGACATTTCAACTTTATGACCATGTTAAAAGCACTCAAATGCAACACTCACATTTTCTTTCTTTTTTTCAGTACTTACTGTTACCATGACAAGCTTTTCGTTTTAAAGTTGACCCCTCCACCTCAAAGAAAAAAACTACAAAAATAAATAAAACATTAGCCCTGGAAAGGCTTTTTTCTGTCTAAGAAACTCGTATGAAAACTTTGATTCAATTCTAACTTTGAATCTGATATTAAACTTTATTTCTATACTCTTTCCTCATGTTGTCTAAAGGCAGCCTATTTGTTTTCATTTAGATTATTCCTAAAGCTCCACAGCCAATGTTCCCTTTTCTCTCACAATGCTGGATCCATGGCATGAAATTAACTATAACATAAACGCTTCTAGGTACATTTAGCCCCTTTTTCTTTAAAAAAAAAAAAAAAAAAAGCTATATTTCCCTCTAAATCAGGCTCATATATTTATTTTTGATGATTGCTAGGGTATGTTCACAATCACCGTGTTCTTGTGCAAAGTAACCTCAGCTCCTGCTCCTTTAAGGACCTCTGCAGACCCAGTCCGCTCCGATTGGTGTTCAGGTTACCGCTGGCAACTGGTCAGTTTAGTGCTGCGAACCACCATGTTGTCAACAACTCTGCATTCATTCAAATGTCTACGCTCTGCTATGGGCTTGCTACCATGAATCAGTGGGGAAGAGGGAATGAGCCATATAGACAGCTGCTGGTGTCCTAAATGTTGTGAAAGTGAAGAAGCGCTGATGCCATGCTCTTTTTGTGTTGTTAATAGAAATGCACTTTTACACGGAGGAGAATTTTAAACAGACATAAGGGCATATAAAAGACAAAAAGCATCATATGGGCTCTTTAAGATTATTGTTCAGAGCTTTTCTATAACTGATGGGTGAGAGAGACAGTGGATAGAGTTGGAAAGGGGATAACAGTTGGGGAAGACATGTGGTAAAGGCCTAAATCCAAATTTAAACCCATGCCAGCCACATAGTTCTGTACATGAGATGCACTGGGATTCTGCCCAGATATTAGTGCCCTGTAACTAATCTGTCCATCATCAAGCCAGGGAGGAAGTTTGTTATTGTGATACTGCATTGACAAAACTGCTTATTACAAAAAAATGTAAAAATGAAGCTTTATGATTTTGACATCTGGTCCAAGACCTTCAAAATCTAATAATCTCTACATCAAAATGTTTATCTGTGCAAAATGATGTTAACACCTTTAAACTCTCTTGAAATGTTACATGCACAAGCCAAGAATGACTGCATGACACCATGATCTTGACCATTGACCGTTAACCTCCAATCTAATGAGGTAAATCCAGGTGGACACGTGTTTAAGTTAAAGGAAGTTTCTGTTTTGATTTCTGGAGATAATAATTCACCACATTCAACCTACAGATGCACAAGCAGATGGCACAGAATATAACACCTGTGGCCAAGGCTGTCTCTGACAGTCAGGAATAGAATTTGTACTTGAGTTGTAATCAAATAAAATAAATATTTTTTTATTTGAACTTTCATCACCAATATTACAGGTTGGGAAATACTGAGCACAGCACTTCTCATGTCAGGCAGGTCTTGAGTTAGGTTGCATCTTATATATTTCAGACCTTACATTCCTCATTGAATAGGTCAAAGCCGACTCTGTCTGATGGCCATATGTGTTTGCCGATATAGCAGACCAGCTTCAGCTAAAAATGTCACATGATTCTACCAGAAAATCAAACCTATAACCAGAAGACATGGCCCAGCAAACATCTGACTCAGTGAGAGGTGTCACCATGACCCATGACATTTCTGTCTTCAATAAAACAAATACTGTCAGCTCTCTGAATCGTCTTTGCTTGGCCTAAAGGAACGAATGGTCTCTCCTACAGTTTCATTTTAACAATCCTTTAAAAACTGGAAAAAATGAAACTGAAGATGACAACTTCTTTGTATTGACGTTCTGCTTTATTAAACTCGGATCCAGCTGATTGAAATGTGATGTTCAACACAGCTCAAATTTAGGCAGCTAGACTGGTCATGACATGGCAAATGGGAAACTTAACATTAGGCCAATATGGACATAAAAACTCAAGAAACGTTGCTTTAAAAGGAGATATTGTCCTGATTTGGTTGGTTTGGTTTCATTTAAGTGAGCTGTCTCACAGAGCAACATTATTCAACATTTTTGTCCTGATAAACACTAAAACCAGACTGATTAAATTTTTTTTTTCATCTTTGTGTCCAAATCCCAGCTACTGGCATGAATAATTACTTCCGATTGGTCGTAATTAAAAATGTTCCCTGCAGCTAATTTCTCAGTGGATTAAACTGAAATTAAGAGTCAGAAAACTCAACAAGTTCACGGGTAAGAACACAGTCTGAAATGCTTAGATAGAGGACAATGACTTAAGTGTTGAGGCAAATCTTTCTTGTGTAATAATGAGCTGGGTTATTGTTTCAAGGGAAGTAGTTTCACAGTGTCTTTCGGAGAAAACAGACCTTCCATCCCTCACAATGTCAAGTGCTTTAGCCTTTCTTTGACACACTCTCTCTCACTGTTAATTATAGTTAATATGCCAGTTTAGCCCATGCAGTTTTCTGATATTTTAGTCAGCTTGCTTACTTTTTTGTAATAATGCAAACTCTCTCAGGACAGAAAATGTGTTTTTACAGAACAACAGGGACTATTGGAATATTCATGCTGTAATGACATTAGGTTATTGGATCAAAAGTTGTTAACCTGACATACCAGATGGACCATTCAAAATACAGTATTTCATGTCCATCTGGAAAAGAGCCCATAGAAAGTGTTTGGGCAGGACAGAACCTTTTAAAAACATATCCAGCAGGTGAATCAATCACAGTCATTACAGGCTAATCAGATAATTCAGTAGGCAGGCGCTACAGTACTGCACCACAGAACCACAAAACAAGGTCTCACCAAACATGTTGTGTTTGGAGCCAAAACATCCTTTCTCTACAATAGTTTGAAGTGTTGATATTTTCTGTCATTTAATAGAGAAATGTGGTTCAGATCTGTTTGTTTTTTATTTTATTTTTCTCTCCAGACTGTTTAACTTTATTGTTGCTGAAAACAAAAGGACACATTGTTATATAATGCCTGATTTCATTACAGTTAGAGAAGAAAGGTATTTTATTTAGCAAGAGTTCCATTAAAACTTTTATGTCTGGAAGTATAAAAGGTAAATATGAACTTCAACAGTCTCCTAAAAGCTTTAAGAGAAGTGTTTGCATTTTCTGTGTAAGAAAAGTTATTAAAAAAAATAGTTGTGTCTCTTTCTGCTCTGAAGGACGCTGATTGGGCAGGGCTATGTTGGGTTGTTCACAGTCACTGTAGGTTGGCGTTTGGCAAGATGAGTCTGTCTGGTTACAGACATTGAATCAGGCATGAATTTCAGCTGCTGTGCAAGGTTTTCTCTGTAGCATGGTGCCAAATAATCCACTGATCAAGGCCTGCTGGTTGGAGAACCTCCTTAACTGAATATTCAGTTGTTACATCAAGTGAGCCACAACTGCAGAAGCTGATTACCAGCAACGGTAACAAATCACAATGATAGTCCCAGAGTGCTGAAGTGCATGATTACATCACCAGGAATCAGCTGCTGAGAAGTGTCTAAACATCAGTATAAAAAGTTAGTTTTTTTACAGGAGATGTTGCACCACACTTTGCCCATGTAGAGACATCTTTCTTTTTATTAAAAAAGACTGGAGTGCTGTAAATGATGTTACCTTGATGGCCCGTCTTAAATCATCCATGTGGGGGGAACAATGTTACCGCACCATTATTCGGTCCCTCACACATTCACAGAATGAAAATCGGAGTGATAGCATCGTTAAAATTATGCTAATATTAACCACACATATCACTTTCCATGATACACCCTGACGCCCACACACACAGTTCTCAGCCGTCAAACTGGGAGACACGAAGCAGAATGAACTGACAGATCATCAATCTGGCACATAATGATCCCTGCTGGATCAGAACCAAGATTACAGCTTCATTACATCTACATCACCACTCCAGAGACATGGATTTTCTGCTGTGAGTGTGTGAGTGCGAGTGTGAGTGTGTGTGTGTTTGGCCACAGCAGGGAGGTCTAGCTGAGAGAGATTCTGTGTATTGGCATTCAGCAGGCGGTTCATCTCAGCCTGTGTGGAGCTGAACAACATGAAGGTCTTACCAGAGGAAGTGGTGAAGTCTGACTCCAGGCAGTGCTGAGGAGCCGCTGAGCTCCCCGAGAGAAACACCTAGAAAAACACACAGAGTAATGAGCAAGGGGGATGAAAATAACACTCCTGCGCTAAGGAAAAACAGTAGGTCGTCAGAGAGGCAACAAACAATCACAAACACGTTTCTTTGGGGGTAAAAATCGACTTGAGGCAATAGGTTTAAAGTTCATAACATAGTCATTGAAGCACAGACAGAGCAGAACTTTTCATATTCCTGAGCTCTAATACTAAAATGTAGGGTTGGTCCTGACTTAAGATTCACATAATCAGACCTGGCTGGTCAGACTTTGCTAACTAATGGTTCTTTTAAAGAGCATCGAGGTCTGTTCTTTCAGTAACTAAAACTAAGAAGGCTCGGCTGTTTTACAAACTTGTGAGACCAGCTGGAGAGACAAAAGACTTCACTGGTTTGAATGTCTCCCCACTGTTTTCCTCCTTCTCTGAAATTTTTGAAATTTCAAGACAGGACTAAATTATTGTCAGACTGTCAACATGTTCATTCAATGAGAAGTCATACAGTTGTTTATAATTACTAACATCTGACAGCACTAACTCCAAGACATTTTCAGCCTTGCTGTCATATCCATGCTAGCGTTGGTTAAAATTCTTGAGATCTGTGATGAAGCAGAAATCTGCCACACAGACCCTTCAAAGAGGAGCGTCTGTTCATGCGATCTGACACCGGCCATGCAGATGCCTGCACCCCTGCTGATGCACTAAGCATGAACAATGCTTAAGTAGTATATTTAGTGTAGAAAGTGAATTTAACTAAAGCTGGTAGTGAAACCATGAGTTATGATCTAGAAAACAAGACCATTTTAAAGAAATAATTAATTTAGTATCCCTGCATAGATCAGGTGATTCTTGTAAGAAGATACCCAGTTGTGAAACTGGCAGTCAAAACATGGTTAAGCATTTGATTTCTTTGACTCCCACTTTCTGAAAAAGAAAGTTCCGATACGAAGTGCTGAAACGAGCTTTAGTACTTACCCCAACATCCAAACACAATCAACCACTACGCCAAAAACAAATACAAAATAATGTTTCACAGGAATCAGGACACACCTGTGCACCTGTGTCATCTCAGCAGATCACAGTTTCCACAAAACTACAATGGTTTACGCTGTCAGCTGGCTCCCCCAGCACATCCCACTTCAGGACAATCACCGTGTTTAGGCGTCTTTTTCTCTGCATGCATTTGTCAGGATGTAAAGTCAGAACACTACATCCGGTTAACATGACCTACATGTAGCACAAACCATTTACAGAGAAGCTCCCAGATCTAAAAGAATCTCTGGTGGTTTCCACATGTGGTTAAGAGCAAAAATACCCCCTCCCACGCAGCCAAGAAATCCCAGTGTAAATGTATTTTCCCTTTTGGACCAGTGGCCCACAAATGAAACAATATTTCTGTCATTTTTCAAGTCACACCCTAGAGTAAAGAAGGACTTTTTGGGAGGAAAACATCCACAAATAAAACAACATGTGAAAAAATAGCATGTGCAGTGGGGCAGATGTGCAAACAGGTCAGAGTCTAGTGTTGTGACAAATAAAGCCAGAAATAGAGCTGGGAAGTACAGACCAGAAATATGAAACTCTTTAAAACTACTCCTGGATCCGAATCTGGATTCTGATAACCTACAAAATCAAATCCCTTCCTACTTGTGCCAGGACTAACATTCCACAAACATTTCTTTAAATTTTTAGTATAGTAAGGTAACTAAAAAAGTGAGTAATAAAATAGTGAACCAGTTGTCTTTTTTACTTCAGCTCACCATGATGTTGGTTCAGAGGAGGACATGAGCTTTCCTCACCAAAACAAAGTGACATTCACAAGGACTCACTCTGTTCTCATCTGCCCTTAACAATGACATTAAAGAACACAGTTGTCTGGACGTCACCTGCTGATGTGGTAAATAATTTAACTACACTTTTGCGTGTGGAGGAAAATGCTGTAAAAACAGCATATGGTGCTTATAGCCTGTATTTCATCAATCAGACATTAGTCCAAGCTAATCTGACACTTCTATTGATAACCAGTGGGTACTTTAATAATTCTGAAACATGAACTGTCTTCCTCCGCATCTAAAAGTTCAGTGCTTTGGTGTGACTCGAGTGTTCAACAGCTGTGGCTGTCAAATATTTCTCATTCAAAGCAGAAATAAAATCAACCTTAATCTAAAGGCACAACAAACCAAAAGTAATGCAAAACACTCCCCTCAACAGGTGTCGGGATGTTTGTCCAGACAAGTTAATTCATATCCAATCTTTGAGGATCAGACAGATCAATGTACAAATGTATTACTTTGGAAATGTTTACCCAAAAAAAAAAAAAAAAAAAAGCAAATGGTAACACTTTCTATGAAGCCCACATTTATAATGCATTATAACAGCATCCGTAATGCCTCATAACTACACTTATAAGCAAACATAATGCTTCATGATGCTTTATATCAAAGGTCATAAAACATTATAATGTCATTTATAATGAATTATAATGACTTGTTCCATGAGGGCATTCATAATGCTTCATAACTACACTCATAATACATTATCAATCAATTAATCTTTATTTGGTAACACTTTACTTAAAGGTCTAGTTTATAATGCATTAGAAGCACATGCATAAGACGTTATAATGCATGTATAATGCTTCATAAGTGTCATTATAATGGTGTATAACCATGTAAAAGAACTTGTACCAAGGTTTATAAAGTATTACAAGTGTGGACATAATGTATTATAATCAAGCCTCTATGTTTTATACCTGCATACTCTATGCATAGAGTATACCTGCATACTCTATGCAGGTATAAAACATTAAAAAGCCTATAGCCTTATAAAGCCCTTATAAAACATTATAGAGGCTTGATTGTAATACATTACGTCCACACTTGTAATGCTTTATAAACCTTGGTATAATTTTTTTTTTTTTTTTTTTTTAATGTATATTTTTGGGCATTTTGTGCCTTTATTGATAGGAGAGAGACAGTGGATAGGCTTGTGAAGGGGGGAGAGAGTAGGGGAAGACACTCTGCAGACTGGTCACAGGCGGGATTCGAACCTGGACCGGCAGAAGCAAGTACATGGGGTGCTAACCACTACACCAAACCAGCACCCCGCTTGGTACAAGTTCTTATACATGGTTATACACCATTATAATGACACTTATGAAGCATTATAGATGCATTATAACGTCTTATGCATGTGCTTCTAATGCATTATAAACTAGACCTTTAAGTAAAGTGTTACCCTTTATTTGTATAGCGCCAATTCATAACAAGTGTTATCTCAAGACGCTTTACAATAGAGCAAAAGCTCTTCATTTTGTGGTTACACATATATGCATAGATACATATATAAAGTAGTGCATTATGATGCACTATATCAACAGTCATAAAGCATTATGATATCACTTATTTATTTATTCATTTGTTCCTTACATGAAAGCTGACAACAAAATCCATACACAGGTGCACATTACACCCTTGTAATGAACGATAGAGCTAGTCATTATAATTCATTATTTCACTGTTTTATTACTGTTGACATAGTGCATCATAAAGAATTATGAGTGTAGTCATGAAGTATTATGAATGTATTATAATGTATTATGGATGCCGTTATAATGCATTATAAATGTGGGCTTCATAGAAAGTGTTACCAAGCAAACAAACAAAAAAAATTAAACTTGGTTAGTTTTCTAAATTTGATCAACACACTCACCCACTTTGTTCTTCTTTTAACAGCACAATATGTTTTCTTCTTTCAGATATTAAAATGAAAAGTTTCAAAATTTGAAACCTATGGTTGCACAAAGTCTCAAGGCTCACGTAGACTTAGAGGCACAAAGGCAAAAAGCTTAACAGCGAGTTTATCTCTGGACTCCTCTTCAGATCATCATAGCAGTGACGGACATAGACAGCCTGATTATAAAGTTTGCATCATCGAGCTAAACACATGCAGAAGAGAGGATTCTCTCCTTCTTTTAAAAATATAACACCCTTTGGTCTTTGTAGCACAGTTATGAAATTAAGTATTTTTACTTTTCTACAGCTACAGAAAATAACCTATGGCTGGGTACGAGACACTATGCTTAGGATCTCTGTTCATGACGGCATAAATGTTTAGGCATCATTTAGAAAAGAGAGGGGGCCTGGGAGGGAGACCCTCGCTGCCTGCCTGTTAGAGACACATTTGTGCAATTCAGTAGGAAGAACTTGTCTATAATTTTTTAAAATGTAATTAACAGATTGCCCAAAATTGGTCATCCAGGGCTTTTATTTGTTATTTTGTGAAATCAAACAGACTCTAAGATATTTTTATGACTTAAAACATAAAATGCAATAAAGGGCTAATAGTCTATTTATTGGATATATTTTGCCAATAACAAACACAGACATGATATAAAAGATCTTTTTCCTGAGGATCAGACATGGCAATCGTTTTTTGGCTTTGAATCACCATAAACTACCTTCATGGGAACACCGATGTCCTTCCCCATTTCTTCTTAGGAAAATATTTGTACCTCAAAGACTCAATTATTTCTGAGCCCTGAGGAGAGGTCATACTAAGTTCATAGTGAGTCACAGAGGACAAAGAAGAAGAAGAAATAAAAATCAGGCAGTGGTCTGGTTATTAAAGAGAGCAAGAAAATATTTGTTTATATTGTTTTTCAGCGTCAGGACGGGCCAGTCCTCTCTCTCTGACAGACGGTAATCACTCGTAATCAGACTTAATGGCTGCTCTAATGGGACTGCTTTTCCTCCCTCTGCGCGCGTGTGCTGCTCTCCCTGACAGACTCAAATAGCAACACACAAACAACTGCTGCATGTGTGTTTGTGTCGCATTTGCATCTTATCTGAGGGGAAATGTTACACAGCACTTTCATCTGAACAAGCATCATGGCTTTAATAACACTATCTATCCACAACATAACAATATCATCAAGTCTATTAAAATGTGAAGCTCATTTACATATTTGCTTTGTTCATACTCTCATTTGCATACACTCATTCATCTGCAGCTCTGTCTGCTCTGTCTCTCCATCACTGCTCGCTTTGACGATGTTGCAAACACTTTGTATCGATCACTGAGGGGAGGAGGTGCCATGTATTTGAGTTTCTCCACAGATAACTTTTACTTTTATCATGGTTGTAATTATGAGCTGCATATCTCCAAACTGATTACTTTTTTTGTGGAGACAGTAGGCCTGTATATTAAGAACAGCTGATTTGTTATGTTTTTTTTTCAGATAGGCAGAACAAAAGGCCTGGTGACATTGGCCTTTGACCTTGAACTTCCAAAATGTTATTGTTAAATTGTCGAGTCAAGGAGGGCATTTCACCTTTGACTAAAAAGCCTCAAAGAGTTCCTGAGATATCACCTCCACATAGAGGAGGCTTTTCATCTGAAGCCCTCATTCCTGACTCCCTTTCCTCTGACACCTCTTCTTCTCATGACTTCCTTTCAGACCCTTTTTGTCTGATGTCTTTTTGTCTCCTTTTGTCTCTTTACATCTGATGCCTTCCTTTGTGACCTCCTTTTTTCTGAGCCCTATCTTTCTGATTCCGTTTGTCTGAAGACTTCTTCATTGATGCATTATTTCGGAGGACTTTCCATGCAAAGTTTGGCCCATGAAGGAGGTTTTCCTCATATCTGATGCTCCTTTATCTGAGGTCTGACACATAGCTCTGACACCCGAGGAAGTCCTCCAATGTCTCAGGCATTCTTGAGATATTTGGCTCTATTTTGATGGCATAAAGTGCATTATCTAAAGGTGTTAGAGCACAGTGGTTTAGGCAGTCAGTTTATGGGTCCCATTACACAACCAAAACTGACAAAACTGTAGAGTTTTTGTTGTATGTACACCTTCGGTTTACACGAGAACCCTGACTGGATTGCCTGAATCCCCATCTTTGAAACGGGGGTCTAGAATGAAAAGTTATGAAAATGTTTTGTTGTTGTTGTTGTTGTCTCCATGTAAACAGAAAACCAGTCTCCATTGTCAGGAACAATGGGGATCTTTCTAGATAAAGGTCGCGTGCCTACCAAAAAACAACAATAACAGCTATGGCCGACTACCAAAGCAAACATGTGCTGCTAACTGTACTTGGTTTGTTATCACACAAAATGTGGATGTGCTGCGTCAATACTCTGACCAGAGGAGACACATTCACTATACTCGCCGAGGACACTACAAACCTCCATCGCCAACTACTGACCTGGCACTCATGTTTTCCACCATCCTCACGGATCCATGTGAACACATCATTATCACGTGATTTTGAAAACACAAAGGAAAAACCTTTCCATTTCTGGTGACAATGTTGTCATGTCAACAGGTCCTGTACAGCAGGGCTGTGTCCTGACTATGGGGTCAGCTGTGGCTTGTAGCCCACTTTTAGTTGGCCCTTTATGAAGTCTAAAAATGAGATGAAATATGGCAAACCTTAGAACATGAAGCTTGTGCTTTATGATGAATTGAGACAAATGCATTACATCATTTAACAGCATCACAAATCATGAAACCTTCTCTGTCTCCTGGTCTAATTTTCAAATTATTCCACTTATCCAGCTCTAACACTCCTGTGAGGTATGGCAGATATAACGCAGTTTGCTCTGGTTTCGTGTCTGATTGTAGATGTGAGTCAGCAGCATTTCAAATATCGCTGGACAAAACAGCGTGCATATTTTCATCAGACAAGATCCAGTGTTAGACGGGACTGACCACAGCACTTTGAAAGAACTTTTTTTTTCTTAAATCATATTAGATTATTCATTCATTATGAAGCACATGACATTATTATGGACTGGATTTACGTCACTTAGAACTCTAAAACATGTCAACATGGCCCGGTTATCTGTATCTCTTCTCTATTTGGCCTTTGGTGAAAGGATGCACAACCATAGTGCAAAATCATGGGTAGAGTATGAAGAGGATGACTTCTGTGCCTTTTTTTACCCATAGGTGAGTTGTCAGTGTAAGCTCTAATTCCCTTTGAAACTAGTGCACACTTAACAGCTAGTGTTTTGTCACTTAAACAGCAGATTTTATAATTTGGTGGACAAAAGTGTTTCCCTACTTCACAATTAATTTTCAGTTCTGAAGGTGAACTCTTAATTCAGACTGATTCATGATTATAAATCAAGACTCTTTTTTATTTAAGGGCACTTATTATAAGGTACTAAAGTCTAATGTGAGCCCTACATTGACAGACAGATCAGACAAATGGGTGGAGACTTCAAGTTAAATGACAGGTAAAATAACAGTTAACCATAATTTAGCTTTTATCAAAATAAAATAAAAAATACATAAATGAACATATATAGGAATATATATTTTTGGATTATACAAATATTGATTGGTAAATTAAGATTGATTGATTGAAAGCTTCAGTCCTGGCTATAACTCATGCAAAGGATACAAAGTTCTAAATAATATCTTTAAAATATTTGTTTTCGAATGCTTCATAATTCCTCTCAGGGAAACTCGAACATACTACATAGAGCTGGGAAAAAAGTCGATTAAATCGATTCATTTGAATTATTTTCTGCAGAAGATTTTAAAAGTTAAAAATTGAGATTTTTTTCTTGCCTTAGTCCAATTGTGAGTAGTTGCAATTTTTTTTTAAATGACAATTTTCATGATGGTCTGCCTTGTAGGGTTTGTACAAGCACCTTTATAGGCTTGCATTTGTTATTTAAGTAGATTAAATATTGATCAGAGAGTTTCATGCTAATACTGTAAAAATTCCTCAGCCTTTTAGTGTTTATGTAGACAAACCTGCCTACGTTTATACTACATAATCAACCTTTTATGACCCAGACTTTGACTTTAAGAGGAAAACATTTAGACAACATAAAGGCAAAACTTGATTTGTTTCATTTTTATGTCACTGGGAGTTTTGTTTCTTTTAGGGAGGGAAAAATCGATTAAAATCATAAATCGAGTGTTGTGGAAAAACATGGGGGATTTTATTTCTAGGCCATATCGCCCAGCCCTAATACTGCACCCAAACTACAGCTGAGAAATAAATATCAAATTCTGACAGTGGAATCCAATTGTATTCAGAACCTTGCATGATTTTGACTGAAACTCCCCCCGTCATGCTCCCCCTCTCCCTCCCTCCCTTCAAACGCAGCTGCACTCAAAATATTTCCAACTAACAAGTGACTCTATTCAGACAGAAATCTGTGTGTGTGCATACTCTGGTGAAGACAAAGACACGGGGAGAGGTGTGAAAAGCAAAGAGTGTGTCTGAGAAAAAGAGACAGAGATGAGAAAAAGCACCCACTGATACACTCTGTTACTCTGTTTCCATGGTGACTGGAGTTATATTTGACAATGTGACGCACAGTTTTCAGCATCCATTTTTTTCTCCTGGTCTTCTGCATGTTTTCCATGCAGTGAGCTAAGAGTATAAACAGGTTGAATGAATTAAAAGAGAGATTAAAGGGTGGGTTCAGGTTGTGTGTCAGAGTCTGGATAAAGTCCAACAGAGACATCCGGATGAGTGTGGACAGTCTGGACATTAATGGCTGTAAATGGTAGAGGGGACGCAGGGCAGGGCAGATTCTTCCTCAGTGTTCTCCTCCAGAGCTGTGTCAAGTGGTCTGAGGGGAATTACTCCACACAAGAGCTTTCTTGAGTTTTTACGGCTTGTTTCCTGTGTGATTACCTCCTGTGGCCCTGACCATAGGCTGCAAAAGGACTGGACAAAGCCATGTGACATCTGCCCTTTGATTCGGAACTCTTTGGAGGCCTTGTAATGGATGCTGCTACGCTGCACATGTCGTCTCAATAGGACTCCAGCTCAACCAGCAGACAGAGAGGTGGGCTAAAGGCCTTCTGACCAATAGCGACACTGCTTTCCCAGAACCAGAAATGATCAATAAGTCCTCCATGAGGGGTGCTGGTTTGGCGGAGTGGTTAGCGACCAGGCACCCCATGTACTTGCTTTTGCCGGTCCAGGTTCAAACCCCGCCTGTGACCAGTTTGCAGAGTGTGTTTCCCTACTCTCTCACCCCCATTTCACAAGCCTATCCACTGTCTCTCTCCTATCAATAAAGGCACAAAATGCCCAAAAACACATTTAAAAAAAAAAAGTTCTCCATGAAAGAAGAATGGGCACAAAGTAAGAAATAAAATGCAAAAAATAAAATCTTTAACAAAGCTCAAACTTGTGTAATTCGTATTAAAGAGACTGTAAAACTGTTCTGATCGAATATTATTGGGCGTTCACACCGCAAGCAACCCAGCTACCAAAATCGCGTCGCCCACTGACGTAGCATTGCGCGTCCATAAATACCTCATTTTGGTCACCGTTTGATGCGCTTGGTGACGTCACGTCTGCTCGAGTTTCACCGCGATCATATCATATATCATATAATAGGATGTATAAGCGGACATTATTCCAACTGTATCCTTTTCATTCACTTATCAACCACAAAACACTGCAGCTGATGCCCTGCAGCAGCATTATCTGTGATTTTCCCGTGGTCTGTCTAGGTGGAACTAATGTCCTCACTGACTAATGTTTCCCACACAGACATGGATTGTTCCTCTGTAGTCTGGATGAATAACTGTCTGTCTAGGGTACAGTCACACGTGCACACTCCGCTGATTGATCAACTTTTTTTTACTTTCACATCGTGCGACATGCTATGTGGTAGTGTGAAAAGCAGCTGTCGCATCGTGGGAGGGTTAGCCTCGCTCCATCGCAGCTGTACATTGACTTTGCATGGAGAGTGATCACCGAGGTAGTACAAGTAGTGTCCAGTGTGTATGCACCTTTAGACGTTGTTGCAAGGAGTCATGAAGTTTTGCTAAGCTAAGTCAAATAAAAAAAAATATGACTAAAAACTCAGACTTTTAGTAATACGGAAACTTAAAGGCAGCTGATTAATAGTTAGATTACAAGTGCCAGGTTGACAAAACACTAGATATAAATAACCTGACCCACCTCTGAAAAACACAGAATGTACTGCAAAAAAAAGCCCAATGCACAAACAAAGCTAGCACATGCTAAACATTGGAGCTTGCAGCTGGTTTCTCATTGAAGGGATAGTTTTGAATTTTTTAAGTGGTTTGTTTGTAGTACATGGCATTTGCCTGAACATAGCCACAGTGACAGAGACCCAGCGGCAGATGGGGGTCACCAACACTCAGAGTTGATCCCTGTCACTGTGGCTAATGATAAGGTGAATGCTATCAGCCACATACAACCCCACTTAAAAGGTCCTGAACTGTCCTTTTAATGTGCCACATGTTGGCTTCACTGAAAGTTTATCATGTGTCATATCTTCTTTCTTTCCTCATTCTTTTAATTCTCACAAACATAAATACAGCTGTAACATATTTGCATACATCATTGTTTTGCACATTGAGTTGTTTGTGTTGAATTGCTTTATATTAGCGGTCATAGCTCAGGGGACAATCACCCCCCATCACCTTTTGTGATCTTATTTATGACTGTTATTTTGCACACTGTTATTTTGCACCCCTGATGTGCCTTTGTGTTTTTTCTGAGAAACATCTCAAAAACTGCTGCAGGATGTAAAATGTTCAAAAGTCCTCCATCACTGCTGCTTATCTACTTTTGCCCAATTATGTACAAACATACAAAGGTGGGTGTTATTGTCAAAGCAGAAAAGTCAGCTATTAAAATCCACATTGAACAGTGAACAGTAAAAAGACAGGAAAGTGTTCTGCTATAGTCTCTCAAAAATAAAATATATTTCACAGTGGCTCCGTCCAAACCATTACTAGTTTCTAGAAGTTCAAGTCTCAATCTCTCTACCCCTGATGATTCTTCTAGTAAAAAGTTTTTTTGGGGGGGACTAATGTGGTCCAGTTTGTGCTCCTCTTATTTCTGAGGCAATTTCTTGGTCAAGGGTGTCCAAGTAATTTAGAGTGGGAGGTAAAAAGTGCCTCAGGAAGGAGGTGAAGGATGAAGAGAAGCATCCATCCAAGGCTGAACCTTTCCAGTCACATATAAACCTAAAATACTACAACTGTCAGGAAAAGTTCAAGGTGTATGAAGCATTTATGACAAAATGTAAATCAAATAATTTGAAACCAAATTTTGACTCAGTGATTGTGGAAAGAACAGAGTGATGGAAACTCCTCTAATACAGACTATGATATGGTGTTATTGTCAAGAGATCAGGTGTGTTTTCAAGCTCTATGACCCTCATCATCTCTATATAAAGCACATAATTTGATGAACAGGTCATATTTTTTGCATAGAATCACTGACATTCTCCTTTAAAGCTGGGGTTGGCGATCTGATTTAGATACAGTTTTTGTAATACTGGTTAAAATGGTCTTTATGACCTGATGGTAATCAACTCATTATGTGTTCTTAAAACAGAGTGAAAAATATCCGCGATCTACAGCAGGAGTAAAACAGGGAAAACATCAACCAATAATCTTGCCGGGATACCTTTTTTTACACCAATCAAATCCCGTCGCCATTCTGCGTACCTGCTGCGCGTGCATTTTCCCGGCGTGCACCGACAGTGCGTGTAGCATGTAGCATGTAGCGTGTAGGGAACAGACTCCGCTGGAGAATGCTTACCTTTCAAGTTTTGTCTTTGAAAATAAGGGAAGTCCGCTGTGAGCTGTCCCACAACACCAACCAAGCTCCAGTATCCCTCACATTTAAGACAGATGTACAAGAAATCTAAAATAAACTCTGTTTTTCTAAGTCTGTTCCGCTGTTGGCTCTAATCTCGCGAGAACTGCCGTCCATGCTACTGCAGGTGGCAGTTCTCGCGAGACTTCTTCTTCTTCGGTGGTTGGTATCCATCATTTTGGAGCATTACCGCCCCCTTCAGGCTAAAGACAGACAGCTAGTTCTCCAAAATCGCCAACCCCAGCTTTAAGGCTCCTAGCGTGTGTGTGTTTTTAATTTTGGTGTTGTAGCTGTAGCTGCATGTGTAGTTCTCTCTCTCCTAAATTGTGTTGAGTTGCAACTAAAAGTTGATAGTGCTTGATTGATTCAGAATCAAAAGACTTGGCTGTAAAAACAATTCAGGATTTTTATTTTGCAACAGGTGTATCACTGCCAACAGCTCAAGTTATCAGTGAGCCTCCAGGAATGAAATGTCTCTGGCTGTTTAGAAAGATCCTTTCACAGCCCACTTATTGGAAATATATCACAGAACTGGTCATGCCACTCACAGTCTAAACACTTGTAAGCAGCTGTTTAAGTTGTGTTATGGAGACTAAAATGACTGCAGCATTTGAACAAAGACAAATATCGCAAATATCCATTTCAGTGCACAGTCTGATTATATTTACAGCAGTGCTATGCAGTAACTTATATTCACTGTAAATATTTACACTGCTGCAGTTTGTACAACAGTCAGTATGTGTTAGGGGAGGTGTGGGTTAGTGTAGGGTTACCCTACATGTGCGCTTTTGGGATGCATGCTAAAGAGGAGAAACTGTCAGTGTGGGGTCTGTACAGCCTCCCATGAGCAAAACAACACCACTGGTTATGACTGATGTTAGATCCTTATTGTTTACCACCCAGCACTAAATCAGAGTACTCCAACCACTGGCTTATGGACGGTTAATTTTCATTAAGAAAAAGACACAGGGCTCTCTTTGGAACAAATGTCAAAACTGTCCTGCTTTATTTCTCTTTTTCAGTAATTGTTCCACATTTCAATGACTTCAGTCAGACAAGATGATGGACAAAGGATGGAGAGGAAGTGAGAATGAAGAAAAATGAGCAGAAAAAAAACACATGCAGGATGTGAGCTTGGGTTGCCAATGTCTCTTTTATTAGGGCCACAGTCTCTATACATGGAGCAAGCTAATGCAACCATAAGACTAGCAGCACCCAGCATTTTCTTCCTCTCTTTTTTGCCTTCATGCTACTTAAATCTGAAGAAGCATACACAAGCTTGGAGGTTGTAAGCTTTCGGTGAATGCAGAGTACATTACACTCTGACTGGAGTCAGATCCCTGAAAGTTGACTCTCAACAGAAGAGATAAGCAATATTCAAATGAAAATGATGGCGTGTGCATCAATTAATTCTGATAATTTTTCATTTTAGTAAGTATTTTAAGGTATTGTGGTGCAAATGTTTGGCAAAAAACAGTAATTTTACACTTCAATAATTAAAAATGATTCACTGAGACAGTACATTTCTAACATGATGACATTGGAAGTGTTGACCATAAATAACAACTGTAGTGTTAATTCTTACTCTGAAATGAGTCAATACTACAACATAATAATTATCACTAAACCAACTGTCTATAGTTGAACAAGGTTTCTGTCCTGTGGATCAATGTGGACGTTATAGAAGTGTTGATATAACTTTGGTAACAGGGCATTCTTGTGAATACAACATTTCAATCGTTGCACATATGTAAACAGGTTGTTTTAAAGTAACTTGAAGAAAAGGATTATTTTTCAATATTTAACACCTTAAGCACCATTAAAAAAGAACTTTTTAGGTAGCTGTTTTGAAAAGCAATATAAAATAGACATAATATTTACGACTCATGTATAGAAAATATTGGCAATGTGTTTCACTACACCACTTTCAGACTTTGATTAAAAATGAATGGATATTCATGTTCATAATATGAAATCACTACTAACCATTGCTCCCAGACCACTAAAACTGACCTAAAACAAATTTTCTAAAAAAATCACATGCTGATTGACTGAAAATAACAACAACAGGAAAGCAGACATCAAAAACAAGCTGACTGAAGATCAGTCACAAGGCACTGAGCCCAACTTGAGAGAAGACACAAACACCAGTCTGTTACTTTGGTTAACAAAAGTAGTTGTTGTTAAAACAACAATTTCTGCTTTCACACTGAAAATAAAAAGCCCAATGTTCCTGACATTGCATTTGAAGACTTTATGCAGATAAGATCTGACTTTACAAGAAGTTAGCCTGGGGTAACTGGATTAGAAACTGAAAACTGGATCTAAAGCACATTCAGTTGGGACACGGCAAAATGCTTCAAAACTCAAAGCTGTCTTTTTTTTTTTTGGATGCAAATACTACACTGAAAAAATCAAAGAAGTCATATTTTGCCTTAATTTGGGTTCATTTGGTTTGATTGTCATAACTGCTTTAAATATGTCCACGATCACTAATGCTCAACTGTTAGCTTTCATGTAATAAGCACCCCTGATCCAGTTGTATTCTCAGTCTATCTGAGACACTGTGATGGAGCTCCTGTCTCTTTAAGGCTCCCTTCCTCATGTGGAGCCTTTCTGTTCTGATTGGTCAACTAATCTGCCGTCAGTGATCCAAAATTATATCCCAGTCACCATTATATACAGGTCAAAATGAATGCTTGTAGTCACTTAACAGATCAGCAGGAGTTTTACTTCATGCTTACATTTGGGATGTCAACAAATCAAACGATCACCTGTCAATCATCTGCTGCTCCCACTGCTCTTTCAGTTCTTTAATAAACTGTGATGGAAAGAAACCCATTTGTCTTCAGCTCTAGTTTTCAAAAAATATTCATCTACTTTTGAAGTCTGTGGTAAAACATGTGCTTTGACCAGCTTGATAAAAGCTAATAAGATAAGCTAAGCTAAGTTAGCAACACATTGCAGGTTGTGCTCTGTGATGTTTGAGAACTTTAAGTTACGTTTATGCTAATTCATTAAAATGAGTATCTAATGAAGGTAAGTACTTGATGTGTTAAAATTAATGGAAATTTAGATTTTGGATAAATAGTATGGGTATGTAATTATTAAATTAATTACTTCAATAATTACACTATGTTAATTTTCTGAAACAAAACAACTCTTAATTACAAGAACTGCTTGGATTAATATGACTATTGAATCTTCCCAGTTTTTCAACCATTTTATTAATGTACATCTATAAAAACAAAAATAAATGACTCACTGCATTGTGTTGATTAATGTCAGACGTATTGATGCATCTCTCTGAGACTGATGTGTGTTGGCCAGGCTGCATGACAAGCAAAGGAGCCAAAATAAACAGATCTGGACTTTTTTAACTAACTTTTTTCCTTAATTCATTTCATACTTGATGTAAAGATGTGAAGTAGATTGATGCTTTATGCACTTTTATCTGTGTTTTAGGTTGCTTCCTGTTAGAGCACAAGTTTATTTTGAAGGGGCATGTTTACATGTAAAAACTGAAATTGACATAGATGGATGAAAAGGAAAAAACAAAGACTGACAGGGAGAGCACAGCAAAGTTAAAACAGGGGTCAAAAGCAGGAAGAAGGTGATTTGTGACACGGCTTATAAATGTTGTTTGAATTAAATTCAGTACATTTTAGGGCAAGTTAAGGTAATATGTGTCAAATGGGAAAGCTAAGCTAATGTCTGTTTTGAATTGTATTTCTGTCCAGCTCTAATGTTGGTTATGCTGGTGCATTGTTTGCAAGAAAGGAAATTAAAAACCATCAGTCTTGGCTAACTTCTTTTGACTGGATGATACACTTAATTTTTACTTTGATGAACTTTGATGTCATGATTGGAAAACTGATTCAGATCGATTAATTTCTTTACCCTGCTGGAAATAACAATGATAAATGGACCAGGGGAACAGACAGTGAGTGTGCTACTAACATTGTCTGAGGAAAACATGGTTTATTCATGATTTGGGGCCAATTGACTTGACATCTGGGGTGCCTTAGCTGGTACAACAAATAGCAAATTAGTCTTCATAAATCCCATTTTTTTCTGGGATTATTTCAGGCAGTGGAAAGATGGAGCACTATCTTCAATGTACTTTCCAATCACAGAAGCACCGTGGTCAAGACAGAGGTCCACCAGCAGTGTTGGGCACATTACTTCAAAAAAGTAATTAGTCATAGTTACTAGTGACTTTCCCAAAAAAGTAACTGAATTACTAACAGAATTACTCCTTCATAAATGTAATTAGTTACCAGGTAAAAAAGTCAAAAAAGCTTTTGATCGTTACTGTGTCAAAAAAGCTCTCTGTCTCTGTGTCCTTGTTGTTACCTGCAGCATCATCAGTTCTCCAACAGCGCCTGCAGGAATTTGCCTGATAGACTATTGGGCGAGGCTGATGCACAAAACTTGAGCAGCCCGCTGGAGCCGCTAGGCTGGATTCGCTTGTTGGTGGAGCGTCAATGTGTGGAGTGAGCACCAGACAGGAAGTCAATGTGTGGAGTATCCGGAAGTTTCAAAATAAAACAGAATGCCACGGACTCTCGAATGTAAATTTCCTCAATTGTTTGTCATTATGTCATTAACTGCGAGCATCAGGTCAATCGGTCAGAGGGTCCCAGTTGGTAAGAGAGCACCAGACAGGAAGTCAATGTGTGGAGTATCTGGAAGTTTCAAAATAAAACAGAATGCACGGACTCTCGAATGTAAATTTTCTCAATTGTTTGTCATTATGTAAAAACTGGAGGCACGAGCATCAGGTCAGCAGTCGGTCAGAGGGTCCCAGAGGCAACACGACACCATAGACGAAGAAGTGAATCATAGAGGTACAGAAATACATAACATTGTAAACATGACATAACATCTTTTCTACAAGGATATCGGCGGATAGAAGTTCAATAAATCACGAAGCTGTGTGGTTGAGACCAGCAAAGGGACCTTAGAGAAGCGAAGTGAGGTGTTGTTTATTTCTTTTCTCAGTCCATAACATGCTTTATGAGCGTGTGACATCGCTGTGCTCATCATGAGAGCCTGTGGCTCTTGGGGGATCAGCCCTCCCTCTACGGGGCTGCACTCCGCGGCGCTGCTCGGTGAGCCCTTTCAGTTGGGTTTGTCTGTCAGGACAAGACCGTGGTGCAGCGCTTCCGTGTGCTTTGGAATTCGAGGGTGAGGCTGATAACAGCTGCTTGACATCGGTGCAAAGTAACGCGCCACATTTCCCTGTTAGTAATGGTAACGGCGTTGTAACACATGAAAAAGTAATTAATTAGATTATCCGTTACTGAAAAACATAACACCGTTAGTAATGCCGTTATACTCTAACGCCGTTATACTCTAACGCCGTTATTACCAACACTGTCCACGAGTCCCTGTTTATGAGTGGAATGCCCCTGGAATATCCTCCAACTACACCACATATAATCCTAAATGCTGCACTGACATCTCTGATTGGTCAAGCTGACAATGTGCTTTGACCACTGGGTGCTTGGACATGAAGATCACAGTTGTAGAAAAAGTGGGTGCCACTCTTGAGCTCTGTGGTTGGCAGTATACATCTTGTATATCACATATCAACAAATAGTAAAACTCAACTGCAAAAGCAGGGCTTCAGCCTCTAGAGGGCAGTTATTGTGCATATTTTAATACAATTTGAAATAAAATTTCAAGATGTGGGCGACAACCACACAGTTTTATTTATACCTGGCTTTTTTGATCTACAAAAGAAAATTCAGTATTCGCTTATGCTTTAGATCAACTCCTATGTTTCACTGCATTAAAATTAATCATTGGATCAGCAGTACAGAAAAAAGGAACAAAGAGGAGTGTGAGGAAATATCAAATCCACAGAGACAACAGGATAACGATAAAAAACCCTAAGTTTCATGCCTCTCTTGCCCCGGTTGCATCATGCTTGTACACACAGACAAACACACGCTCTACCTCGCAGCCTGACAGTCGCTGCGCTCGCCTGCGTGAGCAAGCGTGGGTCATATAAGGACAATGCACCGGCTCGCAGGGGCTCCAGAGAAAAACAGAGGCTTGCAGACTTGATTTGCAGCAAACTTGAGTGTTTTTTTAGCCTCATGGACACTGTTTCAGAGCCAGAATGAAAGAAAAAAACTCTTTTCAAATTGATGACAGCAGCGGGCGCTGAGGGGAACCATTGAGCGTATAAAGCAGCATCATAGCATCTGCCTCCCACTCCCTCCCTCCTCTTCCCCTCCTCTCTCTCTCTCTCTCTCTCCCGACATCAAAAGTGTGCGCCCATCCCGAGCCGACAGAGCTCCAGATCGCTGCAGTGCATGCTGGGTAAGAGAGGACAACTCAGGACACATGCAGGGACTTTAAGGATACTGCAGTAAGCTGTTCGGAGCGTAAAAAAAAAGAGGAGGAAAAGATGCAGAGAGGGAGAGAGAGAGAGAGGGAGGGATGGAGGGGGAGACAAAAATACTGGCAGGATCAGTGAAGGATGGAGGATTTTAACAAACTGAAAAATATGAGGACGTTTGACGCTGCAGATTTAACCGTTCCTGTCATTAAATGTGCATCTGAACTCGCTCTGCACGTACGACTGCATCGGAAAATCACACATGAATTTTTTTGGATGTTTGGTTTCAGTTTTTTTCTGAATATTTTATGAAGGCGAGCAGAAACACTCCTGCTCATTTTGAGGGATCTGTCTGTTCTCTTTTTGCCCTCAGACAACACTGTAGAAGACGGAGAAATAAACACAACACAAATCCCCTTTTATTTCAATGCTAGGGCATTTCAATGCACTAATAAAACTATGTGATAAAAATGAAATAAAACACAGATGTAGAGAAAAAGACAAGAATTGATGTTAAAAAAAATATCTCCTGTTTTAGTAAACTGTGAATTAATCCAAGTCATAACCCTACATCTATAATACCTCGTAAAGAAATGATCTTATACCTACTCTGAGGGCCTATGACTGACAGTAAACCCTCAAACAATAGACATGACAATATTTTACTATTTCAATTCAGCAACTATTGCCAATGGCTACAAAGTTCTTTTTCTCTTCAGAAACTGAAACACTGGATCTTCCATTTTTTTTAATTGAAAAATAAAAGGAATTTTCAAGCACCATATTGCACTTCTCATAAATAACAGTCATATTAAAAAACATTAATGAAGGATATTAGTTTCTTTTACATCAAAAGATAAGCGATTCATAGGGACAATAAGAAACTAAAACATTAAAAATGCTTAAAATGGTCAAAATGACAGAAAGTTTTTTGGAGTTCTTATTTTCAACTTAGTTGTAATTATTCAAAATGATCCATTAAATTATATTTCATTATAGGTATTCATCAATTGATTAGTAATATCTATTTCTTTGTGTTATAATGGAAGATTTTGTCTTTGTCTTCATGTCTGCAATTAAAGGATATATAGTTTAGTTTAGTACTAGTTTATTTCAAACATGCATAAATAAATGTTTTATATTACATTTATATAAATGTAGCAAAATACCAAAACAAAAGTAATTTAAGTCTACTCAGTAGAAAATAACACCAATTGATTTCACCCACATTTTCAAAAAGGAGAGGGAAAAAATGCAAATTTATTTAATCCAACCTCTTCGCCATTAGGTAGCGAAATTCATTCCATGTCCTGTTTGATAAGAATTCAATTACTAAATCTCATACAAAATAATCAACAACCATATATGCCTTATGAATATATATATATATATATGCATGCATATATACATACATATAAATACATACATACACACAAACATACATAACACTAACAAAAAAAGCGATTTTAATCAATATTTGAAACTGACAAGGGGACTGTGCTGAGAAATGAGGGGCCGTGATGGCTCCTTATTACCAATTCCTGATTCAAATAAAGCGACCATTAATAATAAACCAGGGAAAAGCTGACACTATTTCAATGAAAGACGGGAGAACAATATAATCTCATTATCACTGCAATATTATATAGACAGTCCTAATTACTTACAGTTTAATAGAATAAATGGATCCAGAATGTGAGACACAAACATTCACTTTTAACTCCAAAGCAGATCATAAAACTCACGTACATTCAGAACAATGAGAAAATCATTTCAAATATAAATACATTCTGAAATAGAAGAGAGTGCATAAAAAAACTTCAAAACAACTTGAAAATTGCTCTTTTGTAAAGTTATAAGAATAAAGATGTTACCGGCTTTTAAAGATATTTAGATTCTTTGACAAAGTATAACAAAATGCAAATCAACTTAAAATGATGAGCTACTGTACTTAGACAGCAAAAACTGTGTGAATAACATTGAAATGCTGTTCAAAGAGCATAAATTCTGGCTTATATACAATTATAAAACTACTAACTATCTTCAATGTCATAAATATGTTTGCTGTAATATATTCAGATAGCAGGTGTTTTTCTATTTGTTTTATTTAACAATTTCTCCTATCCGTCTGTAGGATTTCTTTGCATCTTTGAAAACATTTAATTTTAAATAAAATGTCAAATTTAGCACATAAAAAGGCAGATTTAAAACACAGAACAGAAAAGTGCCTATATGCACACTTGTAAAGAAAATGCTTAACCTCAAAAAGAGTCTTGGCTCAGTTTCACTGACTGGATACTCAGATGTGTTGAGGCTTCAGAGCTTTGAGCTCAGTGCAGGGTCCAGGGACCTTCCCGTTGGATTTTTATGGACTGAATACTAAGAAACAAACTCTTGCTGTTACAATATGCACTAATAACACTTACTTTCTAAACACTTATTTAAATCTAATTACTGAATAATCTTTCTTGGCTTGCCTAGATTTAAAGCTCATGATTTTGTCTGGGCCTTGAGGCCCCGTCGAGCTCAGGGCCCGGGCCATGGCCTTCCTTTGTCTGAAAGACAAACTGACTTTGACCTTCAGGTTTTCAGAACTTATTGGAGATTTAAAAGAAAAATCCATAAATTAGGAATGTTGGCAATGAACATAAAATCACACATAATACAACAGCACTGAGTGCAAACATATGGGGGGGAAACAAATTCAAATTTAGTTCATATTTATAATTTTCCACTTTAAGGGCTGTGGGTGTTTGAGTGGGAACAGTCATTTAGTGAATCTATTGTAGTTAAATGGCTAATCTTAAATTTACAGATATATTCAATTACTGTCCTATTGTTACTTTTGTATTTGATTTTTGAGGCATTGAAATAAGTCTCAAGAAATGTTTAATGAAAGGAAACATAATGACATACTGTGAGCCTACTGTTACATATATTTTATCAGAATATTTTACAAACACTAAAACCTAAAATAAGGTTATGAAAATTGAGCTGTGAAAAGGGAAAAATTTGAATTCTGTTTCTGAAAAGGAAACAGGTACAAAGATCTGACTCGATTTGAAGTTGCTGCAGCCAAAAAAGAAGAAAATCAGTTCAATTAAAACATTCAAGAGAGAGAAATGTTTATTTTAAAGCTGCGTTTGGCAAATTTCAGCCTGATTATGATAATCTTGGCTGCAGAGGCAGCAGCAGCAGCAGCAGCAGCAGCAGCGAGGGTTAACTCTGACCTTAAATGTCCTCCTCTCTCTCCTTCCATTCCCTCTCCATCTGCACTTCACCGTCTCAAATCGCTGCACCGCCGACATACAGACGTCTGCAGGATGCAATGATACGCCATCCCGACCTCTGAACGCCCTCTGTCTGTGTGTGTGTGTGTGTGTGTGTCTGTGTGTGTGTGTGTGTGTGTGTGCGCTGAGGTATATGACGCATCCCGGTGAGTGAATTAGGGACACCATGCATGCAAAAAGAGAGCATGAGTGTGTGTGTTTCCAGCAGACAGGAAGTGCTACAGGGAATACATGTTCATAGAGTGTGTGTGTGTCAGCACCGATCAGTCGCCGCTGCTGCTGCCAGACGAGACAAGACACCGAGGCTGCCAGCGCCCAGACTAGGGCTGGGTGACATTATAGGATTAAAACACAGGCTTTCCTTCAACATTAAAAAACATTCACACACATCAAGATGCTTAAAAACTGGCACCCAAAGACAACCTGCAATCAGAGCTGTGCAAATTCGGGAAATGAATAAAAACAAAAAGGCTTGAAGCTAGCAGCACTTTGAACAAGATTTCTCTTTCATTTCAACCAGCTTGCTATTAAAAGCCACAGTGACGCCTAATATGCTAAATCACCTTTGGAAACCTGAGCTGACTCCTGTTTAACAGACAGCGTCCTTTGTTCATTGAAATGTTTGACAACAAAATGCAAGCTTGGTTCTAAGTTAAGACACTTTTGTTAATAAAATACCAGCTGTAACCACTTAGCAGAGCCAAATGTTTCAGATCTGTAAAAATACAGGAAATTCCCATCCCCAACTGTGAAGCTGGATGTATGTTACTAGCCACTCTTTTCGCTTTCTTAAGCATCAAAGTCAGCATAAGCATTATGTTTTTCATGCAGCCCCTCTGTCCCGACTGCTTAAGGATTCAAGGGTGGAATGATCAGATTTTGGGGTCATTGTTTTAAGAAGTTAGATTGGGTTTTTTCAGTTTTATACTTCCTTTAATGTGTTTACTATATCTCCTCCTGTGATAGGGCACCTCTCTAAACAAAACAAAGTCTGTTTTCTTAAGACTTTCTTAAGATGTCTTGTTCCCCATCCACCCCAGGAGTGGCCCTACTAACCTGATGTCCTACCATTGTTTCATCAACACAGCATAGAACTTTAAATGAACACAGAATTGTTGACAACATGGCTGAAATTACCATTAACCACAAAATTGACCTGTAAACCAATCACAGCAGACCAGCCCCAAGTGGTGAAGGGATCTTAGGGGTTGGTCACACAGAAATGATTTTAGGAGTATCCACAAGCACTTTCTGTTAATCATATGGCCGTTTCATCGTCTCAGAACCAGCTAGAAAACACACATTTTTGAAACACATGTCAAAATGTTACCCACATGTCTATGTTTAGATGAATATGCATATTCTTGAAAATGAGCTCAAAGTCCTCTTCTCCGTTAAAACGCATGTGGTAACACCAACAACGATATAAAAATGGTGGAAAACTGTGTCTCGTTTGCGCTGCAGAAGCCACAGCAAAATGTTCTGCTCCTCTAAACAACTGTGAGCAACAACTGGACATGGAGAACTGAACACACTTCCTATGCCTCTTTACATCGCACGTTTGTTTGTACATGCTCCAACTCTTCTTCTTTGGTTTAGGTGTATGTCTGTGGCAGCGTTACAGCACCACTTACAGGCCTGGTATATGTATTACAGTGCTCTCTGTGTTTTCATGTGGATGGTCACATTTCTTGAAATGATGCCTTGTTATCAGAAAAAAAAAAGAAATTGATTGCTGTCGTCTAATTGTCGACAAGACCATTAAGAAGCAAGAGCCCAACAGAGATGACGACCATCCTGTTTCAATGACAAACTGATTTGATTTCAGGGTTTTAGTCAAAGGTCTGTAGTATGTAATAAAAAAGTGTAGATGAAACAATAACAATTAATTTGTGTAAAACTGTTTTTCACTAGTTGTTCAAACAAATCCCAGATTTTAAATACAATGTGTCAGTTTGCACTCATGAATGAAAGGTGAGATTAGTTAACTTTGGAGTCAGAAAATGAGCTTTTATGAAGAAGTATTGAGTGTCAAGTTCTGTGTGTGAGCAGATTAGTATAGATTGTGGTCTGCAGTCTGTCTGTCAGTGCCCTGCCAGCTTGACCTAAAGGCACTGCATGACTTCAAGGAGGGGATGACATTGTGAGCACCTGTTTTCTTATGATTCGCTGATGATAGTAACCATTTTCTAACTTTGTTTTTTTTACCCTGAATTGTCTCAGAACTTTCCTTTTCAGTTAACTTTGAAATAATTGAAAAGTTTTTGAGTGCTTTCCCTGGAGTCTTCTCTTGATGTTCTTAAAAAAAATCCCAAACATAATTCAATGCTAAATGAAAATGAAGAATAGATTTGACCAGCAAATTCACACGTCTTTGTATGAATAAATTCTCATCACATACCACAGCTAGCATTTTTGGAACGAGTAAAAGTACAAGACAACATCTCTGGTGCTCAAAAATAACTCTCCATTCTTTGGTTACATAATAAATAAACATAAAACAAATTGTAAATCATTTTTAAATTGACTGTACCTTTATGAAGAAGACAGTTGGCATAATCCATCTGGAGTTTGAGAATTGTAATCCAGGAGAATCAAATGAGTCATAACATATTGAGAAAAGACTACGCAGACGTGACAAGCGTCGTGTCCAAAGATGACAGCAGCAGAAAATCTTGGTCGCTCATCCTCTGAAGAGCACTGATCTATTTGCAAAAGATAGCCAACCATGTCAAGGGAAATCTGAGTGATATCAGCAATTTGCCCTTTTTCTGTTTACCTAATGATTATGGGTGAAAAGTAGAGAAAACCAAACAAGTCCCTGAATAACCCACTAACCCTATTTCACCTTTAAAACTGCTGCAACCTATTGGACGAGAGTGTAGATGTTTACAGCCAGAGTAAATGTTGTGTCCCTCACCTTAAAACACCAACATGTCGTCCAAACTGTCCCAGATCAAACAAAAACTCTGGCTGTGATTTCTGAACAGTGAAGGGAAATAATATACCAAGAAATCCTGTTGGTTCACTTTCAGTTTGCAAACAAAGTCCCATTGCTGTTTGTGTGTTTCCGGAGTTGATCTGACGATGTGCCTGATGTTTGGGGCATATAGGGGGTAAGGTCAAGCTCAGGACACTGAAATCCTGCATGATGTTTTCAAAGCTCACATTAAGTGCCATGGTGCACAGAAATAGAGCAAAACTTTGATGCACATTTTTGGGGTGTAGCTCACACGTGTAGCTGTGTTGCACATGCCGTACACTTTGAAAGAAAGCTCCCCCCTTTTCGTCAGTCATGAAGTTTTCACATCTGGTGTGAAGATTCATCTCTGGCATTGCCATCAGTGCTACTTCACAGTGTTGAGACTAATCTCAAGTGGAGGAGCTTTAAATCTGTGTCATTTTTAGCAGATCAGTTTGACTCTAAACAAGCAGATATTCACAAAAGTACCGAACTGACATATTATGATGATATTATTTAAAGAAAATACAGAAATAAGGTCAGTTTTTGAACATAGCTGTTAACAGGTTTAATTCTGCCCTACAGGTGAATTTTTTATTTGGAAGGTAATGGATGTGCTTTGGTTTTGCAAAGAGACTCAAGTGGTCAGTGAGGAGGTGCAGATCAGGATGTGGTTGATTTAATAAATCCATATTGACACTGGTTTATGTATTCAGTGTGGATGACTGCTAAAATCACTAATATTTAAACAAACTAGGGCTGCAGCTATCGATTCTTTCTGTAAACGATTACTCTATCAAATTTTTGGTGATTAATCGAGTAATCGGATAACAGTTACACTGGGCTCAGTGCCATTGTTTTTTTTTTTTTACATTGAATCACTACACATTATTATTATTATTAGTAACACAAAACAGAAAAGCCAGGTCACTTAATTTAACAACTTATTTTTCTTATTTTGAACATTCTGAGCATAAATGGGACCTTAAAATCAAAATCTACACTTTTATTTTTACTCTGGGCCATATCTTACTTTTTTCAGTATTTTTTTTAAGATTGGTTATTTTTATTTTATTTCTATTCATGCTTTTCTCTTTTTGCTAAATTATTGCCTTTACTACTGTACCATATTGATGATCTTATTTTGCTTACTTTATTTCTAGGACCAAATATTATCATACTTAGATACTAAGATAATTTAACTAGCTAATGTACATTTCTATAACATATGAAAGCATTCCCTACACCTGCTTCCTCTACTCACTGTCAGTGTTTCCTGTTCTACTCTCTGCAATCAAATTAAATTTAAAGTTATTGGATGTGAAAAGTATGTGAACAAAATACAGATGATTCTGGGCAGGTAGCCTCCGCATTGATTTACGTTCTGAACCAGCCTTTACACAGAGCCACAATCAAAGTAGGTTATTTACTCGCCCATATCTCAGTTATTGATCACATTAGCTGCTTCTGTTGATGTATCATGAGTGTCATCCTGTTCAGTCCGCTCTGACATGACGCACAGCCCGGATGATTACTGTTGATGTGCTGCAGCATTGACGACGTGCTATCATGCTAAGCTACGTGCTAAGCTAACTCCGTTTGACATCAGACACACTGCACTGTTTTCTTTTCGTCCCTTCTTGTAGTGACCACACACTTGGGACACTTTCTGCCATTTCATCTGTGGACTCTCTCCTTTCTGTCCCTCTCTTTTCTCTTCCTTCATGATTTTACAAGCCGCGCAGCAGCGGAGGTAGCAGGCAGGTTGTGCCACAGAAATGATGGTCCGTGTCAAACGCCGTGTACTGTATAGCAGTCCAGATATATATTTTATATGTATAATTGTATATTAAACGAGGCTTTGAGGCACACAATTTGCCTCGAGGATATTTTGTAATCGGATAATCAAGATTATCCGAGGAATCGTTTCAGCTCTAAAAAAAACATTCTAGTTTTCATACACTGAGAATCCCTGATCCACCTTTATTCTCAGCCTGTCCGGAAAACTCTGTTAGAGCTCCAACAGCTTTCAGTTTGCTCTGATTGGCTGATCCTGCAAACTTTTCTTGGACATACAAGTACCCTTTCATGCACAGGAGACGTGTAACACACTAACAGGCACATAAAACTGAAACTGGTAATATGGCCTTTTTTAAAGCATTTAGATAAGAGTTCAAAAGTTTTTATTGATTCTAATTCAAGATTTGATGTCATGCATCTGCTGCATTTTTAGGAAAATGTGCACTTCAGGCAGGTGTATTACACACCTTGCACTCTTCAATGAGGACCACTGTGCCATGAATCTCATCTGAAGCTTCATTTAAGCAGCTAATCCCAGACCAGACCTTCGGTGTGACATTAAGTTTTATTCAGACAGGTCTGTTGGCACAACCACCAGTGACTTAAACACAATCTGAATGGTACTAACATGTATCCTCACAGTGACACAAAGAACCTGAGCACTTTGTTAGAATTCATAAACAGCGTGTGGCTCCACACAATTGTGTACACAAATATACTCAGTGGCTGTTCAGCGTGGGGAGGGATTTGCAGTCTAGGCACAAAAACAACAACACTGATTTCATGAGGTGACCTTCGGACCAACGCAGCTGACCTTTCTTCAGGCTACAGCCGCTCTTAAACCCCCCGTCAGCCCCCGCTGCTTTCAGGGACAGTAAATACTCCACTGTAGGAGTCAGCTCTTACAGTTCAAGTGAAGTATCATCCATTCATCCAGGCTATAATTATTCTTTTACAAGTCCCCAAAACAGCCAATAAAAGTGCTCACAGTCTAAAACTGCTGTGAACCAAACACAGTGAACGCCTCGCCACCTCCTTCAAAGAATATTTATAGACACGCTGCACTATGAGGCTTTGTCAGAAAATCCTCATGATATTTCTCTGAGTAAATGTTTTCTCTTTGCTATTTGCTGATGGAGGTCTACAAACTGCCCCATAAAGATGATGAACAGCAAAGGAAGTGAAAAGACAGTCATGGATTACATTTAGACTTCTATTGAGCAGAAAACTCTGGCTCTGGGCAGGGATGAGCAACATTTGAAATTTTCAGAATATCAATCAATCAATCTTTATGTGTATAGCACCAATTCATAACAAGTGTTATCTCAAGACGCTTTACAATAGATAGATAGATAGATAGGCTTTATTTCAGACTCAAGGTCCATTTGTATAAAAGAGATTAAAAAAAATAACACAACAACAAGACAACAATAAAAAAAAACAAAAAAAAAACAATAGAGCAGAAAGCTCTTCATTTTATGGATACACATATATGCATAGATACATATATACATATAAAAATACACATATACATATATATACAAATATACCCATCCAACACCCAACATGAATCCATATAGCCAATCATGGATCCCTCCATCATGGCGGCAAGAAAAAACCTTCTGTTAAGCAGCAGGAAATCTTGAATGTGGATCCCAGTCTCATGATGAACAGCAAATCTACACCATGCTGTGTTCGGTGTGTGGGCAAAGGAAGGGAGGTAAGAGGAGACAAGTGGACTAAAGTAAGAACTAAAGTTAGTGACAGATCCATGAACCATAGACCTGTCGTCTGATTTATTAGAGGTTAGCCTCTTGAGATGCTACATCTGGTTTTCAGGAGGGTCCTCATGTCTGAATGGTTGTGGTGATCATTTTATAGAAGTATAATCAATGATATTCTTACTGAAAATAAGAATTTATGGTCATGACGAACTCATGGGTGCCCAGACCACAAGTGCATCCCAACCATATTTGTCTCCGTTAAGTATAAATGTGTTCAAGGTCTCTTGAGATGTGACATCCCATTTTCAAGAGGGACCCCACGACTAGTGGGGTGCTGAATATAGACACAATAGATGTATCAACCATGGATAAGAAGATCATGCTAATGTCTACATTAACAGCTATATTGATAATGGGAATGAAATGTTCCCAATGAAATGGCCAAATATGTGTCATGTCTGTAATTGTAGTTTTTGAGGCTTCATGACTCCACAGCAAATATAGGGATGACTTTTCAGATTTGATACAAGGTAACACAGAAATATTTATATACATTTAGTTTAACTTTGTGTTGAGTTTAAAACAATTTTGATCCATTACTAGAAAGCACTCAGAGAGCGCAAACCTCTGCCAAGGTGGCTCACATACTGCTGTTTCCTCTATAAGCAATAATTCAATGTTAAAGTTACCATCATAATATGATTCCTTGACCCTGAAAACCCACATCTAGCACTCTTGTTGAATCATGTTGATATCATCATTAGTTAGACAGTTATTGAGCTAAAAGGATGGTTTGCTAATGGCAGTTACCTGGATCAATTACCAAAATCTAATCATTTTTAAGTTTGGCCATCCAGCATCTCCTGAAAATTTCAGCACAATTTGTCCAGTAGTTTCTGTGTCATCTTGCTTAAAAAAATACAAAACAAAACAAAACAAACAAACGTATGTTTGCAAAAACATAACCTCCTTAGTGCAGGTAATATTTTTTCATTTAAAGTGGTAATTTAATCATGAGTAAAATTGTAATTACACTGATACCTAATTGATGACTACAATAAAACGTTACGTTTTTAACACGATCATATTTGATTGGTCAAAAATGCAGCCATATTACTGCATTTTGAGTTGTATTGTATCCAAACTTGCTTCTCAGGATTTTACAGCAGGGCAAACTACAAAGTTAAGGCTTTATACATCTGTGTGATGGTACATCTGTTACGCTGCTTTTTAATGCAAGAAACCATTCAGCCAATCACCTGACAGCAGCTCATTGTTTTTAAGCATGTAGACACAAGGCCAAAAAAGTATCAGCATGGGATAGAAAAGTGATATGAGGGACTGAGTATTTCAGAAACTGATGATCTACTGGCATTTTCATGCATAACCATCTCAAGTGTTTTCAGAGAATACTCAGAAAAAAATAAAACATCAAGCAAGCTGCAGCTCCCCGGCCAGAAGTGCCTTTCTTAAGGAGAATGGCGAAAGTGGTAAAAAAAAATAACAGGAAGCAAGAGAAACTCCAATGAACTCTTCACAGGCTGAATCTTGAAACAGGTGGGCTACAGCAGAGGAGGACCACACCTGGTGCCTCTCTCATTAGCTAACAACAGGAAACTGAGGCCACAATTTGCACAGGCTCAAGAAATTGAACAATGGATGACTGAAAAACTTGGTTGGATGAGTCTGGATTTCTGCTGCATAATTCGGATGGTGAGGTCAGATATTGGTACCAACTATTTATTATATAAATGCCACAACTGGCCTGAGTACTGTTGCTGACCATGGCGATCCATTTAAGACCAGTGAAGTCATCTTCTGATAGCTACTTAAACAGGATAAGACACATGTCACAAAACTTAGATCAACTCAAACTGGCCTCTTGAACATGACAGTGAGTTCATTACAGTCTCATGGACTTCATCAGGTCTCAATCAAGCAGAGCACCTTTACGATGTGGTGGAGTGGGAAGTTTGCACATGAGTGTGAAGCAGCAGTTGCAGTAAGAACAATGCTCGAGTGATTCATGCTTTAAGGTATTCAATTTAAACAGAGGCACTACAGTTAAAGTCAAGGGGGGCCAACCATTCAGAACTGAAGGCCAGTATGGCCAGCAGCCTTCAATATGATCCAACTTTAAGGAGGCAAAGTTAGTATAACTATCCTACGGTAAAAATAGCATCAACATCACCACAGTTTTTCATTTGTTGCTGGAGAAGAAAAATATCCAATTGTTGAGGAATTTGGGGCAGTCAGTTTGACTTCGAAGGGCCTGTTAGGACTTTCTTTCCTTTGGGTCTGTTTCTGATTAAAGGGCATTCGACTTGGAGATGAGTTCAGGACTGTCCTAAGTTCTTTTATCCTATGGATGTTTGGTCCAAACAGAAACAGCATGTTGGAAACCAGGTCCACCAGGGATTTTGTTCTGACAGCCCTTTCTTTAGAGTTGATTCTTTTTTTTTTTTTTTTTCTTTAGAAATGTCTTTCTTAACATGGGTTATGTTTATATTAGAGTGTACAGCCTGGGTGTTTTGGGATGTAAATCAGTTTTGCGCGGTACATGTAACAGACTTTCAGACCTTGAACGTTACCCCCAAGACTGGGGCTGGAATGAATTAAAACTGTAATGATTAATCAGAACTGGAATTGGACCACGAGTCAGTCCAATCCAAAGTATACCAATCCCTAACCACCAGGATGATTTACAGTAAAATGAAGCGAGTTAAACACTTAGGGTCTAAATCCAGACCTCTGTGGAGCAGTAAACTCTGGTTTTTCCTCCCACTGCCCGCTCCTCCACAGTAAACACAGGTTTTTCCCAGACAGACATGCAGGACAGAGGCCTGATGAGTGCCAGCCTTGCCACTACCACTGCAGGCTTTGGATCAAACCCATGTTTATTGGCAGACGTACAGGAAGCCGCTTTCTGCAGCATTCCCGGCAGTAAAATCAAAGAGACAGTGAAGAAAACAAAACAGAAAAACAAGTCAAATTAAAAAGAGAAACCAATGTAGATAGGACTTTTCTCTCTTCTGAGTGCTGCGTTGTTCTGACTCTATTCAGCCTGTGTGTCCTCATAAAAAGGCCACTCTGACAGCAACAGAAAAAGAGTGTCAAAGCCTGCAAATAGGTCAGTAATGGGCACCCTAGGATTTTCTCCAAAAACTCCTCTGATTGGTCGGTTTTCATGTCTCTGGGGCAGAAACCTGGATACCACTCTGGCACAAACCTTGTAAGCTAGGAGCAGTGCCAGGTTTGAGCAGAAAAACACACACAGTCAGTAAAAAGTCTGAAGTTACACAACAGTGAGGCCAAAATGTCTGACATACATCAGACTGTTAGACCTCCTGCATCCAGAACCAGAGACCTTTCTATAATCAGGAAGCCCTGGCCGAGGATAAACAAATCCTCCTGTTCCTCTCTTAGCTGAAAGCAATTTAAGTGTGTGATCATATATCTGAAGCATCAGAGAGCTATTAAGGAACTGAAAAAAGGATAATTGTAACTTAAATGATAACAATCGTTTAAGCAAAGGAGGAGTGACTGGATCGCAAAACATGTCGGTAATACTTTAAAAACTGAATAAACTGATAAGTTCACTCACTGGCTCAAACATTGCCTCTTCCTCGCGCTTTAGACAACATAAGAAAAAATACTTGCAATTTCAGAGTCAGTTGCCAACATAAAATTTAAATAAAGTAAATGGATAAAAAAATATAAATAATCAAGAAAAATATGACTTTAGTGCTTAAAGATGATTCTATTGAAATGGTCTCAATTGAACAATTAACTGAAAGTTGAGACAAGTGTAAAAAGGTGACAGGGATATTTTAATTTTTAAATCAACTAAAGTACAAAAGAAGTTGGCAATATTTGGAAAAGACAGTAGAACTGACAACTCTTACAGGGTGACAGATTAAATCTAGCTTATTTATTACAACACTGTTCACAGTAACATACATGTAAATCATAGTAAGTTGTGTTTTCAAAGCAATACTGACACATTTACTGTAAAATTACAGCAGACAATCACAGCACATTGTGAATTCACAGTGTTATGAAATAATTTAACTGTTTTAATGTAATCAACTCTACTGCGACATGGACATTGAACATTATACATAAAAGAACAACAAAAAATAATAATATTGATAAGAAGTGGCTATTGTGAGCACGGTAATTTGACCACAGAACATCAGGAATTTAAAGTCATTAGTGTTCAGACTAAAATTATTGTAATTAAAATTACAGTATCAATTAAAGGTGTAGTCAGCGATGTGGGAGAAAACGAGTGGAGAGGTAGTTTATAAATGAATTTAGACCTGCCCCCCGAAAGCTGATGGACGTGCAATGTCATGGAAACGGCCGTACAAACTGCGTAGCTGACCAGCGTAACTAAGGTAACCCTGACTTGTCAGACAACTTGACTGACAATATTGATAACATCACAACAACAGTACATTTGGCAGATTAGACAATAAGATGAATGTCTGACGGCTGTTACTGTTATGTGAAGCACCACAAAGCTAATGTTGCTTACCTATCCAGCAGAAAGACGGCGACATCCGTTTTCAGGTCTTTCAGTTCCCGGAGTTCCCTCCACCATCGGAAAGCAACACCAATGTTGACCCGGGTCTTCGCTCTTTCATGGTCATAGCCCTTCTTTTTCACTGTTCACCCCTCTGAATTTTTCTTTAGGGCTGTTTTTCAGCCATTGCTACTGCACATATTGTATCTCTCCCTTACGCTAACTGCGCACGCAATGCATCCTACGACTCCCCCTCCCCCCTCTGTCTGATCTGCGCATGAGTATGATCGCCCCCTGGTTGTGGGGGGGGGGGGACCCTGTTTTGGTAACTCGGCCCGAGCCACAGTATTTTCCTGCTGAAATTCAGAGCCAAGGCTGTGTGTTAAAACCAGCCTTTTTTTCAACATGCTGTCAGTGGTGACATCTTGTCGATGGAGCGGAGAAATACGGTGATTTTGACAAATAGCGCATTAGATTAGAAGATTAGAAGATCGCTGACTACACCTTTAAACTGTAAAAACCTGGTGATTTTAAATAGAGAAGTTATACAGATAATTTCATTACCAGAAAAAAATGCAACAGTGCAATGTCTGAATTTTATAATGAAGCTGTCAGTTTTGAAAAAGTGCACCGCACAGGTTCTAAGCTTGTACCAAAACATCCTCCACAGCCTTTGTCTCCGTAACATGTGTGGGAGTTCACTAATTTTAATCACACTGTCTCTGAACATAAAACACAAACAAATTAGATTAGTGACTTCACAATGTTGCCGTCCAGGTGTTGGGGCAGCTTTGCCTTGAAGCTTATAATGAACTAACTTTCATCTCATGGCTGTTTGGCTATGAACCACTTTTAATTGCCAGAAGGTTGTCATGTTCAGTGAGGCGTTGACACACCTGCTCTAAAGAATGACATTTCACTTCTGCATGACCAAAGACACACCTCACGATGCCTCGAGGCAGCTTTCTAGGAATATTTCCACATCTGGGAACAAGGAAGATTTCGAACAAGTAATTCTCCTATCTTAGCCTGATACAACTTTTAACATTTAGAGTAAATCAGCCGTAAAATGCTTTATTTCTTAACAATGCAATGGGTTATTTACCTCTCTGCCATCACCTGCTCAGGTCAGAGGAAACAGCAAACACTAATGTCACAACACCAGCACTTAATAATGGTGACTTTGACACGTGTGACGAAAGATATCTTCATGAACCTGAGAACACAGCGGAAGGAATTTTCCAGTCACAGATAGAAAGACGGATGGAAAAAGCTATTGTGGAAACTGAGGAGCAGCACAGATGACGGGTTACCTGGTGGTCTACGTTCATCTATTAGGAGCCCATGAACCCTGAGGCCTATTTCTGTCACAAGTGAGACTTCGTAGCAACTCCTGGACCCATGTCACCAATCTATGGCTATTTCTTTTGCCTATTTAAACATCTGGAAGAAGTATAGGAATGACCCATCTTCATTATATCTAGGAGAGAGATTTATATCGGTTTTTGTTCCTGTGACCACGCTGGTGGTGGGACACATAGCCTGTACGTTGCATCACAAAATAGTTTCAAATGCAATGGCTTGTCGAGGATAAGTGAAACACTGGACTGAATCTAACTGTAACATACAATATCATTCTTTCTCGTGAATCATAATAAAAAATCATATTTTCTTGTGTATGGACCTTGAGTAGTCAAACTTAAAATAACCTGAACTGTTGCTACAGTGCTGATTAGGTGAATTCAAAGCTCATTAAAGCTGGGGTTGGCAATTTTGGAAAACTAGCATGAATTTGAATGTAGCATCTCCTCAGGGCTTCGCCACATGCACGCACGTGGATGATATATCCAGAACACTGATTCAACTACAAACCCTCAGCACAACGTGCTTGTTTAACACTACACCAAGTCATGTCTCAGCAGTCAGAAAACACCAAAACATTATCATAGTAAAGTAAAAAAAAAAAAACGCAAACATGGAAAGTTAGTTAGTACTCACAGCCTATGTTGATCGGGGTATAGGTAGTTCCTCTGCCATTCTCCACATAGCTGTCAAGTCTCCCGTTTTGGCCATGAAACTACCGTATTTTCCGTATTTTATCCTCTTTCCCGACGTCCTCCCGTATTACTATTCTCCCATAAATCTCCCATGAGACTGAAATGTTTTTATATAATAATAAAAACATTCCTCTGTCTCTCCAAACTGAGCTCTGTCTCTAGCCTGAATGGGGCGGTAATGCTCCAAAATGATGGGTGCCAACCGCCGTAAAACAGAAGAAGAAGAAAAAGCCTGGTGAGAACGTCCACCTGCCGTAGCCTGGGTGGCAGCTGTCGTGAGATTAAAGCCAACAGAACAAACCAAGAAAAACAAAGTGTTTATTTTAGATTTCTTGTACACCTATCTTAAAATGTGAGGGATACTGGAGCTTGGTTGGGGTTGTGGGACGGCTCGCAGCGGGCTTCCCTTATTTTCAAAGACAAAACTTGATAGTTAAGCATTCTCCCGTAAAGTCTGATCCCTCTCAGCTCAGCTACACGCACCAAGTCTGTGCACGCCGACAAAATGTACGCGCAGCAGGCGGGCAGAACGGCGACGGGGTTTAATTGGTTTAACAACAGGTGTTACAGCATGATTGTTGGTTGGTGTTTTCCCTGTTTTACTCCAGCTGTAGATGGCAGATATTTTTCACTTTTTTAGAAGAACGTTTTAAGAACTCATTATGAATTGAATACCATCGGGTCATGAAGACCATTTTAACCAGTATTACAAAAAGTGTATCTAAATCAGATTACCAACCCCAGCTTTAAGATATAAGATGTTGTAAAGTTAACGGTTATACAAACTCCCATGATGCACCTTAACTTGCCTCAAGACACCAATCTTTTCTTCAAAAATAACAAAAAAAAGTCAAATCAAAGTAACTTGGTAGACTGTTTCTGCCAAAAAAACTGTGGATTTCATAAATTGCTCACTAGCTTTTCTCTGTAGATCCAAGGCATTGCTGTTTCATTTTTAATCTTTCAGTCAATAACCTAATAAAACACTGAAGTTTGGAGAAGGATTTGGATCTTCTTCAACAAATTCATCATTACAGTGTGACTGTGTGAAGCCAGGTAAATACAGCTCTGCAGTCGAGCGTGCAGATTGAATGTTGAGTGAAGCAAAAGAGGCGTATCTCTTTATTTGCTCGAGCGTTCCCTCTTCATTCCGTTTCTTCTCCACAATAACGAGCTCTGGATGATGACCAAAAGAGCAAGATTTCAAACGGGAGCAGCCAAATGTGAGGTTCCTCCATCTACACGCTTCATTTCAGGGAGTGAGGCCATCTGAGGCTTTCTGCTCAGGGATTTAAGGCTGATTGGGGTTTGACTGTTCAAAAGAGTTTTTCCAGCATGCGTCACTGTGGCATAACAGTGTTGACTAAAAGCAAACATGACCTGTTACTATTGACTAGCAGGCAGCACAGGAGTCTTACTTTGTTGGGATATCTGAAGCATGTTTGAAGGGATTCGCATTAAGCTTAGCACAAATTTCAATTGCCCAAGTGAATCAACTGATTAGATTTAGGAGGTCATGGGTCAAAGTCAACATAACAATTCTTTTCTTTAGGTCTTTGGCACAGGTGTCTTTTTTTTTCACGAATTAATTAGGGATGCATCTCTAAAAAATCCCTAAATAAAAGCAAGAACATTCCTTCAACTTTCAAATGTCAGCTTGGACTTAAATTAACTAAAGTTTGAAGATCGTAAGCAAAAAAAAATCAATGGGTCTCGTTATCATCTTCTCACTGGCTATAAAATTTAGCTTGTATTGTTTTAACTTAGCACAAAGGTTTACTTAATGATAATGTTAATTATTTGTTTATTTTGATATCCTATCACATTATACACATTATATGATACTAAAACTACGAAGAAGTACCAAGAGCCATTAACCCATTGCACAGAACAGAATTTAATGGCCCGATGACAAGTAGATGATAGGAAAATTCTTTAGTTGCACCCCTCCTTGGCAACGGTTGATGTCGAGTCATGAAAGAATGAAAAACGCTTTGGAGGTCTGAAGACAAGCTCATTGGGCTCCTGCTCATCTCTCATTTGTAAACATGAAATTGAAGAAAAGCTTTGAGAAAGTTTCTTTAAGCTTCGCAGTGATGTCCACCCTGACTCAAATGTCAGGGCTCTTGGGTCTCATGGTATTTTCTTTACAAGGTTCTCGAGTGTCCACTCTGGCTCAAGAAAGAACTGATTAAATCATTGAGAAACTCGTCATGATCACTGTGAACATGCACTTGCACCCTTGGTTGCCAGCCTGGGGTCCAAGCCCTCCCGGTGATGACAGGGCAGAGGGTCTCAGGGAGAGTGTTTAGCTCTGATAGTTTTGAGGTTCGTAAGGTTTGGCTTCATAAACTAGAATGATGTAAATGACACAAAGAATACTTGCTTTAAGAACACTTAAGTGTGGTTTACTGGAGTCCTGGAACTTTGTATCACCCCCGGTAGGTTTCTAAGCAGGCTGAGGCAAGACTAAACATGATGTGCTCTGAGTAGTCAGAATATTGCCACAAGTCACTGATCAGATGCAGATTTGCAGAAATGAACTATCTTTAAACAGTCTGTTGTTTTGGTGCTTGCAACCGTCTTTGAAACATAATTCATCTCCTCACTGCCCACAAGGGGACAGGCGGCCCTGCTGGCTGTTTCCTCCTTTGTAGTCGTAAGGATGCAACTGCGTAACAGCCCAGCCTTTCTTAAGTTTAGTTAATTGCACATTATAAAAATAATACCTAAGAACAATACAGAACATTGATCAAAACACTGAGCTAGGAATTTTGAAGCCACAAAGGCTTGTAAATACCTTCTCTCTGACAATAACAAAAGTGATAGGCAGCGGTTTGGTAAGGAATAAAATCACAGAGTTGTGCAGCATCCTAAAAAAAAAAAAAAACTTTTGAAATACTTTTTCAATGTGGATAATGTAGGTGTTTGTAGGGATGTTGGTGCATTATTCCATAGATATGGCCCTCTGTGTTTTAATGTGGTTTGACAAAATGTAAAGTAAAAGTCTTTTGAATGTCTCGTAAGATGTGAATGAAGATCTGAAAAAGACTTGAAAAGGCAAAAGTTCTTAAAGAGGTACTATCAAGGTTCTCACTAGCCAGGTTTACATGGAGCCTAATATTCCGATTAGAATCAGGTTAGAAGCCCAAACTGAATAAAAAAGCTCCATATAAACACCTCAGTCAGAATAAAAAGGCCAAATCCAAATGGAATTTCATTCGGTTGCACAGATATAGTATATTCCTCTTCCCAAACCGATTAAAAGTAAAATCCTGTCATGTAAACAGCGAACTGGAAAGTTATCAGGCTGGGCTCTGTCTGCACATGCTCAGTCTGGACATAAACGAGCAGTGTCATTTACTCACTTGGAAACATGGCGGCTTCCAAACAGAGCACACAGTCTGCGTCTGAGAGTTTGTTTTCAACACAAACTCTCAAAGAACTAAACATTATCGCAAGTTTAGACTGTAGAAAAACAAGAAATACTGAACTATTTAAAAAAAGTCAAAGAAAACTCAGTGAAACCGGGATAGACCAAAATGTCAAACAAATAAGGAACCGCTGGAAAACTCTGAAGGCTGGCTACTATAAGGCTAAACAGCACAACCCTCAAATAATTCAATAAAACACCTACTTCCTGCCATCTTTGATAAACTATGTGATGTTTAAATAGATCTGCGCGTATCACGTGTCTGTAAAACAGCTGTTCTGATTAAATGTTGTGGCACATGTAAACACAAGAACAGAATAGATCATGTCACATGTAAACAGATCACCTGAGATCTTCAATCAGAATGGAAAAAAGTCTGCATGTAAACCTGGCAACTGTAGTGAAAAAGGAGAAAGTAGAAGCCAAACCATGAGGAGCTGATCCAAGTTGGGCAGATACCACAAATGGGAAAGCACAATTAGGTATAATTACAAGAGGGTCAAATAAAAAACCCACTCCATCATAAAATGATTTCTACCACCATACTATCAAAAAAAGTACCTGAGCCCTTCTTCTTGACCCACTGCTGTACTTCCCGAGTTATCAATCTTTTGGAGACATTTCATCATGAGGCTGGCTTTCCTGTTTTCCATGATAAAATACTATTACATTCATTCTTCTGTAATCTACAGGATGAACCTATAAAATAAAGTAGTGGTAGGGGGAACTAGATCAGGTTCTCTTGACACATGTTTTAAGTGGTCACATCCAATAGTCTCAAAGTAATAGAAACTGAGTGTAAATAAAACATTCACAAGCCTCAGTGAAGGCCTATATTGAGTGAGTGATAGCCTGTATTGGTTCATACTGGCTCCTCATTCGCTGTCAGTCTGGGTTCAGTTAATGTGTGCAGCCATTTGAGCCACACAGGATATTTAGTTTGGACAAATGTGTCAGGCGTCACATATTCAATTTACATGATTTTGCTCAGAGATGGGTTTTTATTATTATTTATTCATGGAGCTCCAAAGGAAAGTTTTCTGTTCTATTAGAAATAATCTTTTAGGACTTCCATGAACTGAAGTCGTGGTGATTTTATAAAGTCATTTATTGGGCTATCTCATGCCTTTATTTGATTTGTTACACAGAGCGGAGAGGAAATGAAGGGAGAGATCCATGCTTGAGTTTGGTCAGAGAACATAATACACAGAACTGCATGCCCTCGCACTGATGAAAGGGCACTTCTATCTCTTCTACTCATTAATTTTCTGTCTTTTAAAAACCATGCTTGATCCAGCAAGGTGACAGAGTCCTTTTAAAACGCACAATCTAGCAAGAAAACCCAACTTACAATGTTAAAAACATTTTATTACATTTTTTATACATTTTCTAAATTATATAGTTTATATATTAAGTAGTTTATCATTTATAAAGCTTTATGAGCAGTTGCATTTTAGTCCCATGATGCAGAAAAAAGTATTTTCTTAGAGAAAATTACTTAGCACATAAACTGAATAAGAAAAGTTATAAGAAAAATAATGTTAACAATTATTTTTCTCAACAATCTGACTTCATTTTCCCCCAACATTATGATCTGATCAACATTTTTACTTTTATGTCATAATAGTGAGTAGTTATATAATACACATACTTTTTTTTACCCTTTTGTTATAAATATATTTTAAAAACTTGTACTTCTTGTTAATTTTCACAACATCTATTCCTCAAATAGTTTGTGGCTTTTTATTCTTTAAAAATAGCTTTAAAATTTACATTACTTCCTTTCTGGTAATGATTCCTTCTATCAATATTTTAACTTAGTTCTTTTATTCTGAATATGATTTTAAAAGTATGACTCATCGTTTCAGAATATCTACATTTCTGCCATAACGTACTTTTATCTCCTTCTTTTGAAATCTTAGTACAAAATAATATTAAAAATGTTTAATAATCCAATATTTCTAATTTGTATTCTATAAACAAAACTGACCTCCTACCCGTTTTGAATTTTCATCTCTTGATACTGGCTGACTTGATTTTTATATGTTCTTCGTCTCTTTTGAGTGTGACATTTTTCTTCTTTAAATTTGTACGCCTTACTTTTGAGATTGTGATTCCTCTTTGGTACTTTGTCTGTTGCATAACTTTCTTCTCTATGATTTCACTTTTCCAAATTATTTTGATGCTCAATCATAATTTGGATGTTGTGTCCACATACTTTTTGAAAACTTTTGTGCCATCATGATGATCTTTTTTTTTTTTTAATTTCTTAACTGGACTTTAAATTGCACAACAATGACCGTGATGTATAAATATGACTTTCTATTTTTTTTTTTAATTTCACATTGTAGGCTGTTATGTGATAACTAAGGCTTTATCTCATAACTAAGATTTATAACAGATAACTCTCACACAAAACTGGACAAAACTGTCACAATGATGACTATTAATCTAATAAATTAGACTGAAATGTTATTGTTTGACTTTAAATATTACAGATAACATTTTACTTAGACTTGTATACTAGATAGACTTTAATTTTAAAAGACTTTAATGTCATAATTGTGACATTTAATATCACAATGGACCTCAGTATCAAAGTTATAACATTTAAGTCTTAACTGAACTAAAACTTTTCAATCTAATGCTTCAGACATTTGTGCCATTTTAATAACTTACATTTGAATTATAACTTTTATGTTTACATTTTTTTCTCCTGTAATTTAGACCTTAGTGCCTTCATCATGACTTTTATAACACAACATGACTTTAAGTAATAATAATATTGAGTTCTCATCTACACTTATATGTCAATATGATAATATTTTAATTTCATCAGTCAAAGTTATTTTTTTTAAATGACTTTTAATCCCTGTTACAGTCCCTTATTGGATAAAATCTATGATTTTCTATTTGAGGGCCCAGTGTGTTCCTGGACTATAAAAGGCTGACTCCCACCGCGGCCTCTCTCTTCATCTCACACGACATCCTTCGGCCGGCCACGCAGCAGCCACTTTACTTTGATGCACCTACATGCACTTCAACACTTCACATTTCAATACATCCATTTTCTTACCGATACTCACTAACACACACGCACCGACAGCACACCATCCATTTACTGACTCCAGAAATATAACTGTTTAATCTATTGTTTAAACGCCCTAACAAAGGGCTTAAACGTTGCCTTCTGTGTCCTCCCCTTCATTTGTTGCTGCCTTATGAGCCGGGCTGTAACACCCATGCTTCTTGTTACAGACATAACATTATTTTTCAAGATCTCATATTTTTCAAAATCTCATTTAAAAAAAAACAAACTCAAAGGCCATAAATAGCTATTTTAATGGTTAAGAATAATGAATGCTTTTGGTGCAGTGACATTCCAGCTAAACAGGACCTGCTACACTTAATGTTTACTCAGGGTGTTAAACCTAAATAATGTTAAAGAACAGCTCAAATAAAACCAAAAGACTGAATCTCATGTTGGTTGCATTGATGTTGTTTCTAAATGTAACTGGTGTTAGCTACAGCTTCAGCGGCCTGTTACCATTAAATAAAGTGCACGTCATACAAATAACTCTTGCTTGACCTCCTCAAACTACTGCAAAAGTTAAAATAAAAGTTTGGACTCTTCTGAAAGGAAAACAATTCTTAGGAGCTTCTTGTGTTTGCTAATGAACAGTAAATAATAGTGATTTCTTTATTTTCCAAAACCAGGGATAAACTTTGTCCATTTTTCAGCTTCAAACTAAAAGCAGCAGGTTAAGTTCACCCTGTCAGCTGAGGTCGGACAGACAGACGATGAAGCAGCTCTGTGCAGCTGTCTTGATTGAAAACAGATATTTTTATGGCAGAGACACAAATTTCTTTCAGCAATCAGAACGAAGAAATGCCAAAATATGAGGAAAATATCCAGGGAGGGAAGAAGAAGCTCTGTTAGTGCAAAGTATTTAAACAGTGTCTCTCTAGGGTGCACAAAGATTTGGACTCAATAACGCAAGTACACAACAACACAACCCTGGAAATGGATTAAACTGCACACTGAGTCTTGGAAGGAAGGAGCTCAAGTGGAGGTGCGGATCAAAACCAGAAAAAGGAGAAAGTCATTTCAAATTCTGTTTGTTCCCAGCAGGTTCTGGCCTTAGTTAGCTGCTGTGTGTGTTTCTGGAGATGGATGCTAACAGCCTCAAACAAAGCTTCATACCACAGAGGAGGAATTTGAATAATTTCATACCAGGAAAAAAAACGAAACAACAGGTTTGGTGTTTACGGATCCCCGTAGAGACTACTCTCTACACAAACACCTTTTTTTATTTCAACACTTCTCTTCATCTGTCTTCTGTGCTTAAGGCCTCGCGAACATGTTGAATTTATTTCCTACGCACAGAACAAACATTAACAAAACCTGTAAACTTTGAGCCTCGTCTCTCCTCTGAAATGTTTATCTTCAGCCAGCTATTACCCATACGTCTCAAAGAAGGACGGGATACTAAACTCCAACCTAACAGCTCTTCCTTTCAGGACTGCTTTAAAGGTGTAAAACATGGATTTAAGACCATTCATGTGACACCACAAAGCCATGGTATGCTCACCTGGTGGGCAAAAAGGTCTCCCTCTGCTTCACATTGGGAAAAGTTGATGCTGTTAGTTATCAACAGTGTTTTTTTTATCCACAGACTGTAAAAAGAATTGGATAAAGTCACATGATGTCAGCCATTTGACCCTAAAATTAGCCTTTGTAGATGTTGCTGATGCATCTTAATGGATGCCGCTGTGTACATGCCATCTCAACCCACTTACACTCAATCTTCTCACGAAGGTAGAGGTGGGATTTCAGACCATCCGACCAACAGCAACTCTGAGCAGATTACTCGCTTTGTCAATCATGTTCCTACTTCTAATGTCAGAAACCTCAATTAAATAAAAATGGGCCCCTAAATGTGCAGGGAAAAGAAATACTGAGCTGGCAGGGTTGGTGTGACTTTTCAGCTGTATTTCTATGATGCCAAGCTACAATCTTGCATTTGATAAAGCACTAGTGTATTATGCAGTAAATGCACTGTGGACAGTGTTGCTTTATTAAAAAGACTCCTTGTTTAGAGGAACAGGCAGTAGCAGGCACAATGACACATAAACTGATGGACTAACCCTGCTACATCTCTCCAAGAGCCGCTCAGGTCCACCAAACTCAGCACCAACTGTCTTATTTGAGTGAATCAGCCTTTCAGGACAGCAAGACATATACTTATCTGTAGACCACTCTTATTTCTTGAATAAATTCAATGGTTTTTTTTTAAGTGCTTTAAAAGTGATCATTTGTCAAAGGGAACCCGTCCAGGGGCTGGAATCCCCAACAACAGAGCTCATTGGTCTGAGTATTGATGCAGCAAACCCACATTTTGTTGACCTGACAAGTCAGATGGATAGCTCAATATATTTGCCATAGAAATATTTCACTAGTCCATCTGGGTAGGAGCCCCTTAAATTTGTTTTCAGATGCAGAACATTAAAAAAACCCCACAAGCTTGTGATTGGACAATCGTTTGGCTCGTCACATTCATCACAGACCAATCCTCATCAAGCAGTGCTTCCTCCTATGATGTAGCATACACAGTGGCTGATGTAGCGGCCAATGGCTAACAACAGTTAACAACAGTTAATGGATGTTAGCCATAGCAGCTAACTTAGCTGCTAACAGCTAACAACAGTTAATGACCATTAGCCGTTAGCCGCTAACTTAGCTGCTAACAGCTAACAACAGTTAATGACCATTAGCTGTTAGCAGCTAACTTAGCTGCTAACAGCTAACGGCCTTTTACTATCATCTTACACTAAATTGTACCACACAGATGATTCATTTAACACTTATATGTGACATGAACCGCGTCAAAGACAATCCCTACAAGTAAACTTCTGAGGAGGGCAGATTTGGCCAAGTTTTACTACGTAGCCATGAGGACAAAATCGGCATGTCCATTCTCAACTTCCAGTTCTTAACTTCCGGTTGTCGTCACGTCCGCATTCTGCAGCTCCCGCCCCTCTTCCCTGATTGGGCCTTTAAGAATTCAGCTGAGTAAATCTGTGGATATTCTCAGTCATCCAGGTCGTGACTAATATCAAACAAGCATAAATTGTGTCAACTGGGCCAGTTGACACAATTTATGCTTGTTTGATATTAATTCAGCCAAGTGAATTTGTTGGACAACGGAGGCTGGCAAGACAGACCTGCAGGATTTCAGAATCAGGCAGGTCTGTCTGCTCTGCAAGGCTAGCATTTTGTCGGATGAGCCATGAAATCGAGCAGCACCCATGTTGCTCGGTAGTCGGCCATAGTTGTTGTTATTGTCATGCCCAGGTGTGGTCGCTAACTTTATTTGAAAGACTCCTCGGCATGTGCCATGCATCCTGTTTTTTCTGAAAACAGCGACTCCAGTTTACAAGAAGAAGACAATGAAAATGTTTTTAAAACTTTTCACTCCGGACCCCAGTTTCAAAAGTTCGCAGATTCTGGCCACATTCTTGTGTCAATGGAAAGCACAAACACAATGAAAAATCATGTCTGGCCTGGGAGTACCTTGGGGAGGTCCTGGTAAATGTGGCAGGGGAGAGAGATGTAAGGATTCAACTGCACCAGAGACATGTGCCAGGCTGACATGAGCTACATATACCATGATCAGAGCTGAATACCCATACTCAACAGGCTGCTGAGTAACAAACAAGAGACTAAAAACACTGACAGAGTCTAACTACTTAAAATCTCTATTTTATCAGGTGGCCTTGCCTACCTGACACATCAGATGGACCACTGAATATATTTCACTAGTTCATCTGAAAGTTCACAGATAGAGTTTGGATTGGCAGAATCTTTCAGTGGCATATTTGGCAAGTGATTGGACAATCATTCTGTCAATCACTTTGACTACAGGCCAATCAGATAACATAGTAGGATGGGGCTCCTGCCACGGCTTAAGCTGTGAAGTGTGAGCAATTTCACAGAAAAAAACCCCCAAAACATACAGGATCATGAGGGGAGTAAAAATACCCTTCATATGGAGAAATGCTTCCATTGATGATGTTTGAATTTATTTTGACATAAAACGTGGTCTAGATCTGACAAAACTGTTGCTGAAGCTGTTAGCATCTATGCTAATCCCCATACGAACAGTCACTTCCTGCTGTTGTCTCACCCGTAGCTTCCACCTCTCCCTGCACGAAAGGATGCTGATTAGGCCGTGTCATTTTAGGAGAATCGTTGTGGATTGGAGCTTGGCAAGATGGATGTGTCTGATTACAGACACAGAGTCAGGTGGATCCAGCTGCACTTCAAGATTAGGCATCAACACCCTCTGCTCAATGTATAGTGTCAAAGGAGGGGGGCAACAACACCATGTTTGCTTCACAATATAGTAGTTGCACTTGGAGACATTTGGTGGTTGCCAAGGCTTGACAAACCTCAATCCGACACACTGTTGCTTAAAAGTGTTGTTTGAGGTCCTTCAGACTTTGTTTAGATTAACCCTACAAAGCCAATTGTATCATATTTGATACATACTTTTATAATACATCTATCTACTCAATATGATCAACAAATTACAAAAAAAAACATTAGAATACAATCAGATAAATAATTAAAAAATGTCCTCAAATGGATTATCAGTTGCCCAAAACACCAAATGTATCAAATGAGATACAAAAAATCAATAGGTTGGATTTTATGCACATTTTGATATTTTTAGGATTTTAGCAGAAAGTGAAAAAAACATTCAGCTCCAAAAAATTAGACTTTTTTGGCTTTAATCTATGGTCTTGGGCCTTAAAGGGTTAAGACAGTGGTTGGCAAAATGCCACAGCTTTGTTAGACTTAATTTCTGTTTGTGTTAATAAAGTCTGGCAGCTTTAAGAGGCTCTTACTCTGTCATGGTGTCTCTCGAAGGGATCCTTTCTATCGGGTTGTCAGACCCTCCAATGACATTACGTGTTGATCAGAGGCAAGGGAAGCAATTTACCTCAAATGACACTGTTTCTCCTGAGGCAATCTAAAGGAGACTTTCCTGAAGTGTTTGTAGATAAAATGTCAAACAGAGTACACAGTTTGTTCCTCTGGTTTAAGAAAGCAGGATCCCCCTTTAAGAGTTAAATGAAAGCAGAGGAGACACACTGTGATTTGGCACCATTACTGCATCACTGAGGGAACATATTAGGAAGGCAGCAAGAGGTATTTATTGAGCTGCAGACACCTCTGCTCTAAACAACCTGTGTTAGTGTGTGTACGAGAGCGTGTGTGTTCTTACATGTGTGAGCATCCTTAGAAGAGACGAAGTACAAAGCTGACGTCACAGTTTGATCCACATCTGGCATTAACATCCGCAAAAGTGCTGTTCATTCAAGCTTCAGGCACAATCCAGAAATAGACCACAACACAGTCGGCCCATCCGAGCAGTGTTTTCATTCATTCTGAACACTGCTGGGGATTTTTAAAAGATCATTTTTGATTAGAAATACTAAAAAAATGTAGTGAAGGGAACTTCACAACATGAAAAACAACACACCAATTTATACCGTCCAACAAGAAGCAACAGTAAATACAAATGGTAACAAACGTGTCATTCGGATTAAAAAAAAACAAACATGTATAAAAACACAACCATATATAACAAAGCAGCAATGTCAAAAAACGGCAACAATAAAGACAGAAACTGACAGAAGTAACGGAGATAAAAAAAAAAATCAAAAGACACAATAAAAAAACTACATGTAACCATAACAACCCATGAAACTCAGAGAAACAAACCAATGACATGAGTTAAAGGAAATACTTAAAACATTTCCAAAATCAAACTGAATAACAAAATAAATCCAAAAAACGCAAACGCAATCATCAATGCAAATCAAAAAGATAAGCAAAAAAACAAAGAAAATAACAAAAACTTTTACAATTTGTGGAAATGTAAACAAAATATAGACAGAACAACTAATTAAAAATGTTAAAATGTCAAGATTGACATGTAAAAACAAAAAAGAATTACAAAATGACAAAAAAAGCAGCACAAAAACACAACATAAAATGCAAAAACACAACAAAAATATAAAGTCCAGCTACAATGAGTACAACAACAAAAAGTAAATGTAGCCACATGTGAAAATGCAGCACAGGGAAAAGTACATGATGAAAACAAAAATGAATAAATTAATTTCATCCACAAAACAAATTATAAAGGCAAAAACAAACTACAATAAACACACCTCAAAAATACACCAAACAACACAAAAAAAAAGGCAAAAAAAAACCCCTCCACAAATTAAAAAATGCAGCAATGAACATGAAACGCAACAGAGATGAAGCAAACTTTAAAAAAAGGTCCATAAGAAAAACTTGAAAAACAAAACATAAAACTTAAAATGCAACAACAAATGAAAAAGTGAAATGCTATTGTCGTGCAGTTGGAAGTTTTTTGCTGTTTCCTTGAAGTATCAGGTCAAAGTTTCTTGGTAAAACTCTTGTGGTTAAAGGCACTATAGATGAGAGACAGACTGACAGATGGAAAGAGGACAGACAAAGGCTGTTTTCCAGTAAGCAGGGTTAATCTGAAACGTAAACCTCACAGCTGCATACATGAGAAATAAACTCAGTGGTGGTGGATGTGATGAGACGGTGAAGAAATGTTACTGCATGAAACGGTCTAATCCAGACGCAGCAGCAGCGGCGTCAGGCTCTGCTGCTCTGTAACATACAGCACAGTAAAAAGGATGACTCATGTACAGACATGTGTACTGTATTTTCATTTAACTGCTGCTAATCAAATCCAGGCTCTGCTATAATACAAGGAAAAAACAGAGCTGCCATTTCTGGTAAATACGCTGTCATGGATTTGTTCATGGATGAGACCACAATGAAAAAACACTGAAGTGACGGGAAATGCAGGACGAAAAAACACGTATGGGTTTATAAAAAAGAATGAGAAGTCCGAGTAGAGTCAGTGTTAATTTTAAATTCTCACAAAAAAATCACATAAAAAATATATATATATTAAAAAAAGCCTGGAAATGTTATTCAGTTAAAATCCATTTAATGATGTAATTCTACTAGATGCTTTTATATCAATTAACATTAGTCCTCTCAAGTTTATCCTCATTGCAGATGTTAATGTTGATATGATTGATTTATTGATTATACACCCATAGTAACTATCTTTACAACCACAGGCATGAGGTCCCTCTTTTAAATGAGATGCCAAATCTCAAGGGGCTTACCTTTAAAATATTTACATTCAGCAGAGACGAATATGGTGCTACACAAGTAAAGATTGATTGAATCTATTCCTAACAGACAAAACTGTGATGAGGACGGATTTATAGTCTGTGTGTCCATGGGTTTGTCAGTATATATGTATTTCTATAAAATTAAGAGTTTGTCATCAGACTGCTCTATGGCAAAGTGCCTTGTGACAAAACAAACTGATTGACTGATTTATTGATTGACTTCAGTTTATTATTTCTACCCTTTCAAAATACTAATTTGTTTTGTATTTTACATTGTTGGAAAGCCTGATTAGAAAATTTTACAACGAGGTACAACTTGTAAGGACTGTGCATTCATAAAATGAGCAACTCAACTGCATTTTAGGGTAGTTCCCAATAACATCAAATATCCAAGGAGCTGAACAACTAATGACCACAGAATAAATCGGTCAACCATACAAAGCAGACTGGGGATCTTACAGAGGTGCAAGCTCCAAAAGAGCATCTCAGATGGAGAGAGAATATGGGTGGATCAGGGATGCTTATATATGAAAACAAGATGGTTTTGAATATTAGGGATTAAGGTAATACTCTAAAAGTCATTGAAACTGGGTAAACAAACCTAAAACACAAGCTCTTTTGGCAAAAAACAGGTTATACCTAAATCATACCTTAATTCACTTAGACAAAAATGATACATATATAAATCTGCAACCGTCAAGTCATTTTAGAAAGCACACTCCTCTCCTATCTCTCCCACCTGCACACCCAAACAACATGTGTGCACTTGGTGTGAGATTATGATACAGCAGCAGCCTCTGGGATCCCTTACACAATCTCCTGCTCTCTACATCTGCTACTTCCTTCAGTCCCACAGACTCTCTCTTTCCTACTTTTCCATCTTCCTCTCCTTCTTAAAAACAATCCAGAATCACATACTTTGGCAGGCGCAGAGCCCCCCCCTCCTCCCCCCAAAAAATACTGTATCCAAATTCTGCTTTTTTTCTCCGCTTTTGTTTTCGACTCAACCTTTGGCATGAACAGACAGACGGAGTGGAAAAGGGCCGACTGAGGCTCTGTGCTGTTCTTTTGCCTGTAGTTTTCCACAGAGTTGGACAGACAACCAGGAAGCACGTTGAGCGAAAACAAAGAGGGACAAAGCCCAAAATCAGATTCTTCCCCTCACATGGGACACAGACTTCTGTTTGCAGCTAAAATCTCAACTGGATTAGCCTTGCAAGGCAGATGGATCTTCCTCATTCTGAAATCTTCATTGTCCAACGGTTTCACTCGGCTTAACGGCCCAATCAGGGAAGAGAGGAGCAGCAGGAGCTGGGGTGTGACGACAACAGGAAGTCACTTGGCAGGAAGTGAAGTCACTTCCTGTTGTACAAAAAATGGCGGCTAATGTCGGTTAGCCTGCAGTCCTCATGGTTACTCAGTGATACATCTATGTGGTATAATTTAAATAGAAATGAAAGTCTTAAGGTAGTTCAGCTATCAGCTAACGGCTGTTAGCCGTAGCTAACAATGGCAAACAACAGTTAACGTCCGTTAGCTGTAGCGGCTAACAACAGTTAGCTGCTAACAACAGTTAGCCACTACAGCTAACTGCCATTAACAGTTGTTTGCCCTTGTAAGCCATTAGTCGTAGTGGCTAATGGTTAGCTATTAGCCCTTACACTTAGCTGCTACAAATGCTACGTCATAGCAGTGCTGTTTGATGTGGATTGGTCTGTGATGAGTGTGATGAGTCGAACTATCGTCCAGTCACAAGCTGCTGTTGTTTGAAGGTTCTGTCCCTGGAAACATTTCACAGGGCTCCTTCCCAGATGGATCAGTGAAAAAATTCCAATATGGACCTGTCCATCTGGCATGTCAGGTTACATCTGAATTACCTCCTTCAGATATTTATGACTCAATTTGGTCAAGACTCCTACAGACTTTTGTCTTCTGCTAGAGGTTTATGAAGGTAGTCATGATAAAACAGCACGATTTTTATGATTCTTCAAATGTGACAACAGAGGAGAAAGACAACTTTTAGTACCTGAACTTTGGATCACCCCGTCAAACTTCAGCTCTGTTTTGCTTTCCATATTTTTTTTAAAGAAAAATCCTGAAAAATCTTTAGCCCTAAAAAAACAGGTTAGCAGAACGTTAAACACCACATTGACTTAGCCATTCATGCCATAATCATACTGATTTCTTACTGAAGTTGAGTGCCCATCATTCTCAGCTCAGTGGGAGCATAGTGGACTTCACAGACTCACCCAAAGACACATCAAAATGAAACTGCAGGAGCTGGAACCAAAACTCTAACACTCGATTCTGCCATTTTTTCTACTGTACTCATAATAAATAACCCACAACTTTACCTTAAACCTCTTAAATAAAGTCTTTCAGTCTTGGTGTTGAGAGGGGCTTTTCCTTTTCCTTTTTGTTGTTTGTACTAGTGAGCAGCATCAAGCAGAGGAAAGCTGGTCATGGTTGTTTGTGCACATCCTGATTGACAACAAGATGATGCCATTAAACATTATCAGGCTGTGAGTGTCACCACAGTCAACTAAAAGCTGCTTCTTCAGTTGTTTGTTTATCACTGGATAATGTCATCTGTCAGATAGCTCAGTGGTTGACAGCAGCTGTCTTTATGGTTTTAACAAGAACAAAAAAAGCATACAGTTGTCTGTGCAAACAAGACCCCCGCTCATGAAGACAGTAATCCACAAAGACACTCTGAAAGATGTGGACTTATCCACTAGTTCAAAAAACAGAGCATTTATAGCACTGACTCAAGCAGGAGTTTCTTCCAATGGCTGAACTTCAGTTGTTTACTAAATTACTCAAATTATATGATTAGTGCTAAGTATTTCTTAGTCATTACACAAATCTAAAATCTATCAACTTTCTTCTGAACAGCATGAGGCTCTGACCTGATTCTTATGTTGAGTCAAACAGACGGCATGGCACAAAGGGTAAACGGTTTCTGCTACATGTGGTTAAGTAGTCACAACTGTAGCAACCTGTTGATCAGGATATACAAGAGACGATGCATACTCACTCTGGGTCCCAATGAAAACAAGAAACAAAACAACCAACACTCAGAGTATGATAAAAAAAAGGCAAATATGTATACTAGGCTGGCAGGGGTGGACCCAGCCAATCCAAACAAAAGTCGAGGGAGAATCAATTTTTTTAAGCCAGTTGAGGAACAGATTTACGAAACATGGGAACAGTTCGCAATGTGTAACTGGGTGAGCAGAGCCGACATTCAGATCCCCAACAAAGAGTTACTCAGCCGCAGAACTAAGCTGTATATGCACAAGGTATTTATTTATTTACAAGCAGGTATAGAACCCAATACACATAAAAGCATATTTAAAATAGTGAGTGTGGGCCTTCAAATGGCTTAAACCACAGCCAAGAGACAAATGGGTAAACAATGATCCACCAAAAAAAGTATAAAACATCAAATATTAAAGGTGCTATGAGGAGAACCTATTCCCGGCGACATTAAGACTCTGCTGCCCATGAGCACGTGCAGCAACTGTCGTAATGCTGCGTTCCAGTAACCTCAGAACTGGGAGTGACATCATCTCCGACTTATCGGCGTTCCAGTTCAAGTCAGAAAAAAACATGCCGATCTACCAGGCTGTTGTTAGCTATTGTTAGCACGCCCTGTGTTGTTGTTCACAAATATCACATGAAGAATGTGATTATCACTATGGCAGCATTTTTGTAAATATAAGTCTAACAATACTATGTATACAGCTGAACTAGAGCAACACACCCCAGTCAGAAGAGCAAATAAATGGATTATTACAGGAGCTAAATAACTGTTCACACTGGGGGCATCCATCTTCCAACAATTGTCAACTCAGGGGTGGCGAGGTTTCACCGAGTTCCCAGTAGGAAAGTCAGACTTTGGGGGACGTTCTAGTTGCAGTTTCCTACTCGGAACCTGGAAATTCCTACTTCTGACTACAACTGGAACGCACCAAAAGACGTGGCCAAAGCGTGCATTTGTTGTGATGCTATTAAATGCAGCCCGGACCTTCCTCAGAACTCTGCGTTGCTTTACAGCTTCTTTTTTCAACAACTTACAGGATGCAAAGCGACGAGGTAATGTATCTCTTTCTAGTTACGTAGTGGTAGTTTTTGATGTGTGACAACAAGCAATTTTTGGAAAACTTAGTATCGTAGTTTTGTAGCCGGATATATATCGCTACTTACAGCCCTGTGCTCTAAGACCTGTCCAAATAATATAAATGTGTTCTAGTTTTAATTGTCTTGTTCCTGAAGTTGAGTATCCAGGCCAGTCCAGCCCTGTCCAACTTGACTGCGAAGCTAAGGAATAGCATTTATAGATAACCTATTTTGATGCTATAAAACTCATCTTAAAGTGTGTATTTGATCAGGCATATATCTAAAAGTGAGTTTTTTTGTAATTACTTAGAAACTCCTCATAGCATCTTTAAATAAAATAATTTAATTCAAAGAAATGGACAAAAAAGAAGGTATGGAATTAAACAAGAAAAGTGTTTACGAATGATCAATCCATAAAATTAAGGACAAAGAGGAAACACTCAAATTAATGTTTGTTACACAATTTAACTCCTCAGTATTTGATTGGGATGTGACAAAAACTCATTTTATAAAGGAGAGCATAGAGACTGTTTTTCAGCTTGTCTTGCTGAAAAAAATTAGAAAACAGAAACATAAAAGTCTAAATTAGTTAACAGCTGCAGTTTTAGAAAAGAGGTGCACTTGTATGCAGGGAAATCACAGCCTAAAGTGATCCATAAAAGTTTTCCTTTAACTGCAAGGGACTTTAAAAATAACTACAAGCATTTTTCTTGATGTTTTGGCATCAACAAAAAGTCTTTCGAATCAATGATGATCAGCAAAATGTCAGCCAGAATATGTTTGATTTTTATTTCACAAAGATTAAACATTCTTTTGACATACTGAATGTGACAGAATTCAGGGGGGAAAGTGCTCAGTGATAGTGAAAAGTATGTTAGATGGTTTTACACTATTTTCCTTGTGGAAAATAAAATGGAGAGAGAAAGTACAAAAAGTTAATCCAAAGAAATGCAGCGAGTCCACATGGGCTCACACAATCAACACTAAAAAATGTCATTTTGCCAGCATCAAACAGAACAATTTCAGCACTATTTTTCCTGACCTGTGACTTCATGATCTGTCTGTTGTTTCATCTCCTGTTAGCAGACACAGTGACCTATGATTGGGATCTACTTTGGGATGCCTCATGATGCCAAACAAACATACTGGCATGTTTGTTTTGTCCTTCTTGCTATGATTTGTTCTGTCATGTCAGAGGTGTTGACCATTCATTCACACAATCACAGATGTAAACAAACAGATACTAATGCCTGAAGATGGAACCATCAGAAAGAGGAAATGTTTCTGAAGCTCTGAAAATATCCCTTTCTGATGAGTCACAGAGGAACTCCAACCAAAGACTGAAAAAGGAAGAAGAAACTTGTAGGAGAAAAGGCAGAGGCATCTTGGTGAGTAACTGCTAGCATTATGGAGCACACTAACAGATCCACTACCTCAACATTTTCACACACAATCACCTCCAGGTTTTACAGACACAGAAAAATCCCATTGAGGGTCAGTTCTCCTGGTTAAAATGCTCTGTTGATGCCCAGGGTCAGAAGAGAATTGCCAGAGTGGTTCGAGAGGCAGGACAGGAACTCAAATAGCCCCTCATCACAACTATTGTATGCACAAGAGGACTTGCTTTGAATCTTGAGGCAGATGGGCGACAACAGCAACATACTACGCCACAAGAACAGAAAACTGAGGCTACAAGAAGCATGTGGTCACAAATACTACACAAAAACAGTTAGGAAAAAGTTGTCTAGTCTGATGAGTTTAAATTTCTGCTACGACAATCAGGTAGCATCAGGATTTGGTTAAATAACAGGAATGTATGGACCAGCTGAGCTTTGTTTTCAAGCCAGATCCTAAAGGAGCATTATTGCTGGCCACGTCCATTATTTTATAACCAAAGTAAAATGTTGTTGGAAGAGGCTTGGGGAGTAGAAGAACATGACAACTTCCTCTAAACTCTCAGTTCATAGAGTAATGCTCAATGCATCCTTGAAGAAAATGTCTGTGAAAACACTGTTTTCTCTACTTCCTGGGGTTTATGATGTCATAGCTATACAGGCCCCCCCTTCACATCAGATGTAAATTGGGCAGCGGAAAGCACATAATTGTCGCCTCCCATAGCTTTCCTGTCCCCTCGGAGGGAAAAAGAGCTGCACATGATCCTCAAAAGAGACAAAATTTGTGTTCAAGTTAAATCAAATCCTTAGCCTATAGACACCAAAAAGATGGTATAAATCAGGAATGACAGCTGATGGCCTGGGGCCCACATGCAGTCTACTCCCTCACTTAAAGTGGGTGGCCAGTCATTTCCAAATATCAACAAATTGTAAAAACATGAAGAAAATTCAGATATCTAATAGGAAATAATTCCATGTAATCTAGATTGAAATCTTCATTTTTTACCATTGATTGAAAAAAAGACTTTCCGATAATAGTTTCTCTAAATCTCTTCCAAAAAGCTTTAAAGTATTATTCAATGTTATATTCAGAAAATGGTGGTGGTAAAATATTTGGTAATTGGTAAATAGGCTTGAGCTTATATAGCACTACTCTTGTCTTTGACTTCTCAAAGCTGCTTTACACCGCAGGTCACACTTAGACCTTTATGCTCTATTGTAAAGTGTCTTGAGATAACAATTGTTATGACTTGGCGCTATACAAATAAATAAATAAATAAATAAAAAAAATAAACTTTCCCATTCACACCCATTCACTTACTGATGGTTCTGAGTTTCTCTGTTAGTTATCCATCAGTATTAACTAGCACATTCACGCCCTTTCATGCCATTTACACACCACTATCACAGCAGTGGGAGCAACTTGGGGTTAAGTGTCTTGCCCAAGGACACATCGCCATGTGTCGCCCGGAGCTGGGCTTGAACCTGCAACCTCCCGATCACTGACCAAGCGCACTCTCCAACTGCATATATTTTCACTCTAAACATTAGAAAACAAACATTGTTTCAATGATTTAAAAAAGCTTTATTGGCTTTAATTCTGTGTTAAGTAAATTTTACTAAACATGATTAATTGTATTTGAGTAATAAAATATGAATATTGGTATGTTATTTTTACGACTACTTTATATTAGCTTATCTTGTTTTAAACCTTTTTTCCCAATCTAGAGTATCCACAGGTTTGTAACACTGAAGACCTCAGGCTGCGAGACACAGTTTTATGTGACCCTTCTGGTAATTAAAGTTGTCCATTCTCGATGTATTGGTCAATCACAGCAGGACATCAGATCTTTAAGTTTTTGTGATGTGCTGGCAGGAGATCTGCATCATTTATGTGCAGCTGACAGGTCTGCAGCAACTGCGTGATGCTTTCATGTCATTAGGAATCAAAATCTCTGAGAAATGTTTTTAATGCATTTTTGAACCTGGAGGGCTGATGCAGTTCTGAAGGTAAAAGGGCATCTATCTCATGCATGGTATGTACAATAAAGTGGCATAACAAGTAAAAATACTGATACTGGTTCCTATCAGAGATGCTATAATGCAGGCTCGAAGAAATAAAACATGCCAACTGACATTAGTCATGCTTGTCTTCACTTGTTTTGTCTTTTTAATTCAATTTTCCACATCAAGATGATTCGAAAACAAGTTGGTTTACTTGAATGAAGTCCAAGCACAAATGGATCCCATGTTTTTCAAAGCAGGAATTATGCTGTGATCTCATTGTTAAGGAAATATGCCAGGAATGGTGACAAACTCTGCTCATTTTTCCTCAGTACATACCCAACATAATGATATCACCATGCTGAATAACTGGAAACAACTTCATGTCAACGCTAATATAGAGAGCTGCCTTCTAAGAATATTCTCAGAGCTCATGGTGGAGTTTCTTTCAGCCTCTGGAACAAGTTAGGACCAGCCAAACTAACGTGATATTATACTTTAAGACAACCCTGATGTTTTCCCCCAGCCCACATCCCCTGGAAGAGACGGCACATGGATGAAAATATCACATGCACTTAGGGAAGATGTAACGAATGATTCAAAAAGTTAAGTTCAGACAGAGACACAATACAACTGAGAGCCAGTGTGGATTAAATGCTACTGTTAGCAATGACACGCACAGAGTCAAATCTTGGCCATGTCACATCAAGGACTAGGGATGGAAATTGATAAGATTTTATCAATACCAATGCTGTTAACGATCCTGCTAAATGATCCAATTCTTTAACGATTCCCTTATCGATTCCTGCAGATTTTGCTAGTGGGCAAATGTTGGTCTAATTTTCAGTGGCAACAATGTCAAACACGTCACAGCATAGATATCTGCTTTTGTATGCTGCTGATGTTTCCACTCACTTAAGGTTGTGTAGTAGGTGCAATGAAAATTAAGCTACAATTCTGATGCTTCTGAACCCTGTCAGTGGAAGGAATTGATAAGAGAATTGATAAGCAAAAAAATTAATGATATCGATTCTTTGATGGAGCTGTTAACGATTCTTAACTGGAATTGGTTTTCGATTCCCATCCCTATCAAGGACAGATGAGAAGGGACAGACAGGTGAACAGAAGCCTCCCCAATCTGTTCATAGAGGACAGCTTATAAACTTCTACACATTTAGCAGCTGCTTCTACACAAATCACTGTATTTTGTGCCAAGTTCATGACAAGACACCATTCTTTTGACTATGTGTCCAGTAACAAGAAAGAGATAGCCAGAGCTTGCTCATGGCTAGTTAGCTTAGCTCAAACACTTGAAGTCAATGGATATGGCTAGCCTGCATCAGCCTCCAGCCACTAGATAAACTCTACAGCAACTCTAAACAGTCCTGTGTGCTTGTTGTGACTCATTTTCTTAAGTTACGTTGTCTTCTAGCATCATCATATTATCTTTTACACGTAAACAGGGGCGTTGTTTGGTTGACCTACTTCTGTGGTAGTTGGATAGAAATGTGTTTTTTTGAACAGCTCTTTTAAGTGAACAATGTGATCCAAATTCCCAGTTGTGGATAAGCTGATGGTCTATGAGCCAACATTAAATTTGAAGGCAATTTGCATTCAAGAATGGCTCAAAATCGAATGGCTCACTTACAACTGCGAATCAATTCTCATCCTCCACTTAAAAGACCTATTCAAAAGACCCAGCTTTTCGCGAACATCACATCTGTAGCTTGAACCACTGCAAAGTACATAGGTCAACAAAACAATGCCTCTTGAGGAGTAGAAGAGGATAATACAATGATAGCTTGTTTAAGCTAAGCTAATTAGCAGTGAGCGAGTTCTGCCCGTCTATTTCTTGTTACTGCACACACAGAGATTGGTGTCTATCTGCTTGTTATGGACTCGGGAGTGAGGCCTGTGAAGAAGAAAAAGTTAGCATATTACTTTAATTTATGTTTCACACAACGTCCCAACTTTGTTGGAACTGGTTTTTGTACAAAGTGCCTGGCATCTTGTTTTTGTCAATAAAACCTAAGCTATAGGTATAAACAATGTAATCTTATTTTCATTCTCTTTGGAACATGACCACATATCCTAAACTTGCTCAGCCCAGCCCTGTGTGTACTGTGTAGCTTTGAAGCAGTTTGTGTGTGTTTGAATAGCAGCCAAACTGGGGCAGAGCGTCCAGATGAAGCCTCATGCACAGCTGTGTGAGCCCAGAAGAGGCCCTTTGTGTTGGGATACATTCATGCGCCCTGAAGGAACATAAAATGTCAGCTCAAAAGAAAGACTCTGGTGTAGTTTGGACTAATGGATTCATTTTGGATGTCCAAAGTCGAGCACAAAGCTCTGCGCGGCTGCTCCCTGCACTGACAAATATTCCTGTCGTCGTTAGCCTCTTGATTATCTCATTCTACATCCATTAGTGCCGGGTCGTGTTTCTACATCCAGTAATTCTCTGTTTTCCTCGGACTCGCAGCCAGGGGAGTTGCTCACACTCACACCATCAACATCACCTCATTGCAGTCCATTAATATCAGATAAAACGCAGCTCAGAGACAGCAGAGAGACATGAAATGGTGAGGCAAGTTGACCGGGCTGATCTTTTAGTGCTAATTGCTGTCAACAGCAACTCACATTTGCATTCTTTCAGGATAATCAATGCGTCGATTTGCTTTTATGTTAATTAAGATTTAAAAAAGACAGAGTTAAAAAAGCAGAAATAGGTATTTAGATAAAAGATGTTGCTGTGGAAAAGCATAAAAAACAAAGTTAATGGTTTAATGGAAATTAAATAACTTTTTATGCCCATCAGTCCCTCCATCCATCCCATTCAGTGTTCCCTGGTATTATTGCAGGCTATCCTGACAAACACAGGCCTCTGTAAATATGCACACAGGACTAAGTATGCATGCTACACATGGGCTGGTCCCAGCACCAGTAAACCTAAATTATGCCAGAAACAACCTCAACAGGCAATAATCACAGTCATAAACTCAACTGGACTTCTGTAAACAGATGTACTGGATCCCTAAAAAAAATCAGGGCTTTCCACAAACTCCAGCTGCCAATCAAACAGCCAGCTCAACTCTCATTTAGCGCTCTTTTTCAGATTGTTAATTAACTCTTAATGGGTGCAAGAGTAGAAATATTTAGGAAAGCTACTTCACAGTTTATTGCTGCTGCATCGAGGCCAGAAAAAATGTTTTTAGATAAAATCATAACATTTATTTATTTATTTACTCATAGTAACTCTGGAGATGTGTAGTCTGCTTTGTGTAGACATTTATAAAACTTTATCATATTCTGTAATTGTGCACCAACTTTAAAAACATTGAATGAATTATTAACTGGCATGCATCATTTGTGGTTTGTGTAAAAAAGGTAAAAAAAAATCATAAAAACCAGCTAATTTACAATTAAAAACCTAAATGACACTTCTGTTTCAACACTTTTATCCATATGCTGACCCCATACCAGCATTTTGCTACAATCTTGACCATGAATAATAAAAAAACCCAGTTAGCAGTTCTGTCCCATGATGGGGCTCTGTCCATCAAAATGTACAATCATGAAAGGTAATTTAATTCAATTTAATTTAATGAACATTCATTCCTTAAAATCTGAAAGCCATTCCTGGATTATCTCCCTGTTAAGATCCTAAAATGCTGTCAAAAAGACTTCACAATCTGTCTTGGAAACCTTCAAGGCTGAATACTGAACACTCTTACTTGTAATAAATATGGCTAATTCAAGATGGCAGAATGAGGAATTAACTACTTTGTATATTCGGACATTGGGGTGTTTTTGTTTTAGCTTTTGTCTCCATTTTGTTTTGTCCATTGTTGTATTACTGTTGAAGTATTAGACCTTAGCCTATCTGACTGATCAGCTCTGTGTAATCTTGTCACAATCTTAATTGTATAAATGTTTTAAAAAGCACAATAGTGAATTATTAACTTGATCTGATTGCTTCAGACCATCTGGCTTTTTTAATTGCCTTCATGTGTCTATGGGAAGATGCTGGTGGAAACTCCTACAGGAGAAGAACTTATTATTTTGGACAACCTGTGAAACACTGTGGTACACGGAGATGTATGAGCATGTGCACAAATGACCCACAACGATCCTCAGCTAAAGAGAGAATTCATCTTAGTTTCTTTCTATGCAGGAATAACCAAGCAAATGTTAAACTATTATTTGGTTTTCAAAACATCTGGTCACTGAGTTGCTTTAATGCTTTAATTTTTACCACCTTGAGTGAAGAAACTATATTTCCTGTTTGAATGGTGGTGGGTGGAGGGTTGGTGGATTATTACAAGGTGTGGCTACTAAATACTGAGGCTGCACCTATAACGATTAAACCAGGTGGTACACAGTCGCACAGAGTGCTATGTAATAGAGCAGGGGTGGGCAACTTTCATTACCAAGAGGGCCACATAAAACTATTTTTCCCAGCCTTAATCGTAATCCCAAAATTAGCATACCAATCTTCATATGTTACATGACAAATAAAAGTTATTATACATAATTAAATGAACTTGACACAGAATTCAAGCATATTTAGCCAAAATATATTGAATTAAAGCCAACAAAGCTTTTTTTCAAATCAATGAAATGGTGAGTGTTCCCAAATTTTTAAAGCTCAAAGTTTTTACTGCTGCCATATTTTGAATATAGTCTTGAGTAATACTTGATATAATGTTCCAATACTTCATGAAAGAGATTTAGAGACACTATAATAGCAAAGTAGACCGTAAATAACTTACAAAAGCCAATAAAAAATAAAATATCAGTCAAGATTGTATCGTATTATTTTGATTAGATGTTTGAGTTTTCTTCATATTCTCAATTCTGATTTGAAAATGACTGACGGGCCACATTTAATGAGGCAGAGGGCCGTACGTGGCCCCTGGGCTGCCAGTTGCCCACCCTTGTATTAGAGGTTGGGGATTTACACACAGGCACTGTGGGTTTTAAATAAGTGATGTCTTAGCTGTGAAGTGAAGTTCTTCTAATAGCACTTTATTGTTGGTTCAGTTTATTTTCTCAGTTCTCCACAGTTTACAGCGGTTGCTGGAGAAAGCCAGTCGCTCAGATGATGATCTATGGTTCTGAAATTCCTCTCTGTGCTTCTTGTTGTCCTGTTATTGCACTGCCTTTGGACAAATTTAGCAAGAAGTGAAAGCAAAAAGTTTAGTCTTCTTCACAAAGCCCTCAGCTTGTGGGACACCTCTTCAGTCTGAAAGCCCAGACTTGTTAACATGCTTGCCAGAATGAATATTTGAGACACTCTGCAACTGTTATGCAGCCAACATGCATCCATTTTGAAACTGCTGGAAGACAGCAGACAGGAGCCTTTAGTGAGAGTAATATGATGTAATGTTTAACATCTTAATCTGTCGTGTACTCTGGCTAAACACGTTTGGTTGAACATTTGAATGAGAATTTCTTGTTTGGTTGCCATTTTGAATAAATGCACACTCAATGTGGTCTTAATAAGAGGGTTTGTGAAATATCTTCTTTATTTTTCCAGTGGTTCAGATCTTTTGTGTAGAATAGCGCAGGAGTAAACATTATTTTCACTGTGGTTAATTGGATCTGTGGGCCTCTTTTTGTGTGTATTTCCCACTAATGCTGACAGGACGTTGACTCATCAAAATGAAGTCATGATATGACAAAGCAGCTCAGAGACTCCACTGAACACTCAGAGCTGCATGAAACCGCAGTAAGATGTTCAGCGAGGGAATAAACAGGAAGAGGGGAAGTGTTCATGGTCTGCAGTATTAAAGGTCTGTAGTCAAACAAAGCCTTAAAGCAAACGGTCAACTTTATGTTCTCAAACAAGATTAGGAAACAGAAAAACAAGGCTGAATCAGACTGAGTAAACCTTTAGATATTTAACACAAGAGCTGCACAATTCACTTCTTAAAACTCTGAAACCAAACTCTTATAAGACCTCCATGAAATAGCTGATTACGTTAAACATGTTTACATGGTCATCGTCTGTTTGCCTTTTCCATTAAAAAAAAATCCAAAATAAGAGACAGCTTTTTATTTTAGCCTTTCTTCATTGAGCTGAAGAAGGGCTAAAACATTTGTGTGTTGAAGACCTGAAGACCTATAACATGGATATTTAACTGTAAAACAGGGTCACATGGGCCAAAAATCATTCCTTGATATTTTTAGCTGAAGAGAAAAAATGTAAACTACTAAACAAATGAAAGAATAAATAAAAATCAATGACTTTTCTGAAACACTCGTTTGTTGTGTGTGACTCCTGTGCCTTTTAAATCGCCAATTTGTTGTTGAATGAACTGTGAACTATAAAGTCTGATTTTCTGATTTGTTCCTAGCTGCAGAGCAAAATATAAGTAAACCAGAATGAATTAATATCATGTGAAATAAATAAACGAATACAAGTCAATGTGCTTCTTCTTAGAAGAACTTTGATTATGAGGTCTTATTTCATCCTTATAAAAATAAAAAAGAGTCAATTCTTTTTTCCGAATTACAAAATTATTCAAAATGAAAAATTAATTCTGTCAAAATGTAGAAAGATTTTGGATGGAGCCATATATATTATATATAGCTATATATATTATATAAATATTAAAATCAATGTGATTTCTTTTCTATAACAATTAAATTTAAATTCTAATTTCAAACATCAATAGACAGACACTTTATTTTTCTAAACGGAAAAAAACATAAAAATGAAATAGAAACAAACAGGAAAACTTCATAAACAAGTAAACTTATTATTGAATCAAAAATGGTGTTTTTTCTGTAAATAATGTGAATTAGAAAGTCTGTGTCATTTTGTCAAAAAGAAAGACACATATTAGACACAGCTGTACGTTAAATTTATCAATTCATTAGAATGAAAATAAATAAATATGAAAAATAAAAAAAATATATGTAATTTTCTTCTTTGAACAATTCTTATTTCATTCGGGTAAAAAACAGTCAGACATATGGTAGATCAGGCCATCAATTTACATGTTGAACAAATTCATTACAGTAAAATAGAATTCAAGAAAATAAAGAAAAAGAAAACAAAGGAACAAGTAAATAAAGAAAAGTCTGCCGTTGTTAAGATCTGATTTCATTTTGGTAAAAATCAAGAGTGACATATTTTTAAATAAACAGCAAAAAATAAGTGAACAATGAATGACGAGATAACAATAACATCTTATAAACAGAGATAAAGAGAGACAAATAAATAATATCCTTGAGTTTTTCTTTAAAATTGTTTTACTTGTGTTTTTTTGTAGTAAAAATCAAAAAACACATTTTAGATGCTGTTTCAAGTCTTTTGTCTTCACTTGATCATGTTCAGAGGTGCCCACATCCACTACACTGACTCAAAGCCAAAGAGATAAATGAAGAAAGCTCATAAGCCAGAGCCTTTTTGGATGTGTGTGTTTTGTGTGTACAAAGGTTTAGTAATCAAAGATTACATATGCACAAATTGGAAATGTCACCCCTTAAGAAACCATCAGCAGCATTAGGCAAAGTTCAACATACACTTTAACAATAATAATAATGATAATGATACATTTTATTTAAAAGTGCCTTTCATGACACTCAAGGACATTGGACAGGATAAAACAACAATTTTGCAAACAAAAACATAAAAAACCCTGACGATATTCAGGGTTTTTTATGATTGCTTTGACTGTGGAAAAGCAACACATTATGCAGGCAGTGAGTGTTGAATTGAAGTTCTTTGTAAGCACACACACAGACACCTCACACACCTTCTCCACAGGCGTAAATGAATCACAAATAAGAAGGACCAAATAAAGCAAACAGCTTTCTGTTGTTTACAGAATAGCAATGAACTTTTGGCAACTTGATGTAACTGCAGTCCTCTGAATATCCTAAGTCAGGGTTTATGTTGCAAAGAAAAAATAGTTTTCATAAGAACTTAACCTACATGTATAACAGTCAATGATTAATACAGTTACTGATCCCACACCAGAGCTCACTGGCCAGCCTTTTATGGCCCTTTTCCAATTGCCATTACTCTACTCGACTCTACCCGGCTCTAGTCTACTCCACCAACGGGGTGCAGTGTCGCTGTAAACAGCTGAGCGGCACTGTGGTGACGTCATTTTGAGCGTGACACAACAATCTGCGGCTTTTAGTCACAAACTAAGTAAAAAGGCAAGCAGAAGAAGGCTGCAGGTGGCAAGAAGAAATACCCCTCGAGAAGCACAGGACAGTTTTGAAGCTATACAACAGAATGAAACAGAGGACGAGAGCAATCGAGCTGCAAAGAAAAGACGTATGAGGGTAAGCTAACGGTAGCTACGGCGAGCATGCTCATGACTCATCAATGACGACATTGTCTGACCAATCAGTAGCCGGCAGTCGGTGACGTCATCTTTTAGTATTGACTCAGCTCGCTTGGAACCAGAGCGGAGTTGGTACTAAAACTAGCTTGTTTTAGAAGGTACCAGGCTAGTGGACACATGCTGCTAATTGAGTAGAGTACGGCCAAGGTGTGCTAGTGGAAAAGGGCCATTAGAGGGGGCGTGGGGACTAACTGGACCTAAGACAGAAGGTCCCACCTGATCACCCAAGTTTGGTTCCAACTCTTGCTGCTTGTAAGTGGATTGAAAGGTCTGGTAAGAGGCCATGTGGTAGAGTAGATACCATCAGTACTGTTATGACCTGGGGCCAGCATGTACAGAGCCTGAGTCAGTGGAAAGAGGAACTGCTGTTACAAAGAAGGGCTACATGGTAGATTAGATAACTTCTCAGAAATGTATGTGGATACTTGTGTGGTTAGGTGTCTCTTCATTAGCATTCCTTTGGTTTCTTTCAAATTAAAACAGCTGAATCATTTGCTTTCAGGGCACAAGGAACTAACAGCAAGGCAGTGAGGAGGGAAATGAAAGCATAAAGTCAAATAGCATAGTGTCTCAAACTAGTTCAAACTGGTACAACGGGTCTACATCTCCACATCAGACTTTCTGTAGCACATTTCCTTCAACTTCAACTCACTTTTTGCTAACCAAATCTGAAATCTAAACTTGCATCAACTAAACATGACCTAAATGTTTCCTTACCTAGAGCCACCTACACACACAAGCACACACACACACACACACACACACACACACACACATACTCACTATTCAAATTTGTCCAGTGTTTGTGCTCATCCACCTACTGTGAATTACTCAACAGGTTTTAGAGTCAATCACTTCAGGCCTGATCACACAGGATGCACATTTGGCAGTAAAGCTGCTGTTTTTTTAATGTCAGTATGTTTTAATGTTTCTGCCTCAGCTCCCTGTGAGCCAACACTTAATCTAGCCTGTGCACCTCAGTCGATATACAGAAATACTCAGAGCATGACTAATGTGAATCTCTATTCAGAGTGTTACTTGAAATGTCTCTGCTGCTTCTTCCCTGCTCTCCAATAAGATATAAACACAGACAGACATCCATTTTTCTACCAGGTTTAATGCTGAGGCGGTCTTCGGTTATGACGGTCACATGTCAGATAAGTCGACCATTGAGCCATAAAATCATGCTGTCACTTACCTGACAAGCCTGACAGATGACACCACTGAAACTGATGTCATTAAAGGTGCTATGAGGAAAACCTATTACTGGCAAAATAAAGACTCTGCTACCCATGAGCACGCACGCCGACTGCAGCGTTCCAGTAACATCGGAACTGGGAGTGACATCATCTCCAACTTATAGGCGTTCCAGTTGAAGTCGGAAAAAAACATGCTGATCTACCAGGCTATTGTTAGCTGTTGTTAGCACGCCCTGCGTTGTTGTATGAAGAATGTGATTATCACTATGGCAGCATTTTTGTAAACATAAGTCTAACAATACTATGAATACAGCTGATCTAGAGCGACACACCCCAGTCAGAAGTGCAAATAAATGAATTATTACAGGAGCTAAATAACTGTTCACACTGGGGGCATCCATCTTCGATTGTCAACTCGGGGGTGGCGAGGTCTCACCGAGTTGCAGTTTCCTACTCGGAACCTGGAAATTCCTACTTCTGACTACAACTGGAATGCACCAAAGACGTGACTAAAGCCAAAGCGTGTGTTTGTTGTGGTAAATGCAGCTCGAACCTTCCTCAGAACTCTGCATTGCTTTACAACTTCTTTTTTCAACAACTTACAGGATGCAAAGCGACGAGGTAATGTATCTCTTTCTAGTTATGTAGCGGTAGTTTTTGAAGTGTGACAACAAGCAATTTTTGGAAAACTTATTATTGTAGTTGTAGCCGGCTATATATCGCTACTAACAACCCGGTGCTCTAAGACGTGTCAGAAAAATATAAATTTGCTCTAGTTTTAATTGTCTTGTTCCCGAAGTTGAGTATCCAGGCCAGTCCAGTCCTGTTCGACCCGACCCGAAGGCTAAGGAATAGCATTTATAGATAACCTATTTTGATGCTATAAAACTCATCTTAAAGTGTGCATTTCCATCAGGCATATATCTAAAAGTGAGACTTTTTTGTAATTACTTAGAAACTCCTCACAGTCTCTTTAATCAACCAATGGCAGATAGATGAGGCTGACACTGAGAATGGTTGACAAAAATACTGAGTAATATGCTTTTGTTTGGATGTATAAATGTTACGATAAGTGATGAGTTACACTGATGATTAGACAGTCACTCATTACAGTGCTGACATGCTTCTGCTGTTCTCAACAGTTCACCTTATACATTCTGTTGTTAACTCCTCTAGAACACGTCATAAGACAGGGAAGCTTAAACCAACACTATGTAGTTTTTCAAACTAGGAATGTGCGCGACTAGTCGTTTAATCGTTTAACCGCCTACTTATTTATTAATCGTTTAGTATTTTACTAGTTGGTTAAACGCTACATTAAGCATCATGCATCTTGTTCTTCACGCCTCTGCGCATAGCTGTCAAGTCTCCTGTTCTGGCCGGGAAACTACCATATTTTACCCCTCTTTCCCGCCGTCCTCCCCTATTAATATTTTCCCGTAATTCTCCCGTATTAAAAAAAACATTCCTCTGCTACTAACTGAACACTGTCACTCGTCTGGTGAGAAATGCCACCTGCAGTAGCCTGCATGTTTGTCTTCCTCCTATTTTACTACCAAAGAGGCTGAATGACAAGATGCCTCACTACGTCTATCTTTCTTAACACCGGGGTGCATCGGTTCTATAGCGGATTTAGCGGATTTATAGCCGAGTGAGCATCTGTCAAACATGCGATCTTTGGGGTGAAGACGGGGCCGCTCGCGCGGACACACGGAGAGAGCTGAAGTGATGGCCCTGAGGAGTAACGAGGAAACAAACGCTAATATGAATGATGGCACAAAAGATACGGTTCTTAAGCCGGCTGCCCCAGTGTGAGAATGTGTTGGTTTTAAACAGGATGAACAAGGTGTGAGCTCATGAACACCGACGAGCTGATATGTCGCATTTGTTTGAAAGTAGTGGCGACGAAGATGTGCAGGTACAGCGGAGCCTTTGTCCTGACAGTCAACACTTACTGAGGTGTTTGGCGGTAAAGAACATATAGATAAAACCCAAAATGAAGCGCTCACAGACAGTGTCGTTCGCTACATTGCAAAAGAAGTGCAGCCCTTCAGCACGGTTGAAAAGCCAGCAGTTACAAACGTTTGACAGATAGTACGAATTGACTGGGAGAAAGTACATGTCACAATTCCTGAACTGTATAAACTCCATTTCATTTGGGCCATAGTTTTTATTGTTGTGTGAGTTTTGTTTTTTCTTTACAGAGACAGGGTCTATTTTTTTTTGTTTTTGACTAGTATAATTATTTTTATTTACATGCAATTTTGCTAAAAGATAGGCCATTTCATTTTCATTGCTTTTTTTTCTCTTTTTTGTTTGTTAAATTTACAATATTTTTTGTTCAATTTATTTTATTTAAAATATCCTGATCTTCCAATTACAGTTAAATATTCTTAAGAAATGAAAGTTTCTTGAATCATGCACTAGTCTTAAGTGCCAGAGATTTCAGGGAAATTCTATTCTAGGCTACTATGTTGTATGTTTGGAATTGTCATGTTGCTGCATCTAAGTTTCATACCAAAGCAGTATTTATAATAAATGCTATGCATTGCATTGGCAAACGTATCAGAAATGTATTTCTCTTTAAATTGTTCAACTTTATTCAGTCAGTTGTTGTTACATCAATAGAATTTAGATTAACAGTTTGTCCTGAATGTTTGGGCTTAAATAGTTCCTAAATACACATTTGCATGTTAAACTTTTAACTTAATATGTGTATTAAATTGCGAGTTTTCTTGCTTATAGACTAGTCGCAAATAAAATTTGAGACTAGTCGGCGGGGAAATAAGTCGAAATTCCCATCCCTATTTCAAACATAATATAGTCCTTAGATATTCATCATCATGGTCCACCACTTAACAATGTGTTGAATTACACCTCTTTCGTGCTCTGAAGTGGTCTGTATCGCTTTCACTAGTGCTATGTAACTTCGAGGTGGATGGTGGGAACCCTGCCACACTAAAAACTACAAGTTTGGACTGCTTTACGGCATAGGCTACGTCACTTCCCCCGATTCCCGATTTGTTTAAAACACGGAAGTGTCGGCGAAAGCCAAACGTGGAGCTGTAGTCATGGCGGAGGCAGCAAAGAACGCAAGAAAAAGAAAAGTTTATTTTGAGGATACAAAACAAAGAAAGCAAGAGAAAAACAAGCTGAATGCTCGGACCAGAACAAACATCGGTTCGGTGTTCACTTGCTGGTGTGAAATAAAAGACGAGGAGGGACGTCTGACCGATGCCGACTTGGCCCTGTTATTGCTGGACTTGTAAGTACTTGTTGATTGTTTACCATCCGTTTACAGTATTCTTGAGAACGTACCAGTTTGTAGTTTTGCTTAGACCTATTTCAAGTGTGTGATATCGTCAGCTTGTGATTGTCTTTACTTCTATTCACCTTATCGCTTCAACAGGACAGGGGCGACTTCACGGTAATAAAACCAAGTTGAACTTAGCGATTTTTAACATCTTCATTTAGTCAAAAATAAATACATTACCTCGTCGCTATCCATCCTGCAAACAGCCGCTGAGGACAGAAGAATACTTTTTAGCGAAGTCCTGGCTTTTGTGATTTGCCTTCAAAACAAATGCACGCGACCAGCAGATCTCCTTACGGCAGTATGCGCGCGCTAGAGCTCATGGGTAGCTGAGTTCTCGTTCCGGTCAAGCGAGAATCTTCCGTAGTGCTGCTTTAACAAATCGTGATCTCAAGGTAACAACTTCTATTTTGTTACATCCGTGACTGCCACATATGCAGCACTCCAGTGCACTTGTTGGTCAATGTGTCTGACATGAAGGCAGAAATCAGGGAAGTAAGATAAAAATCAAGCATGTAAGGTTTTCTGTCATGGAGCTGATGGGCATTAACTTTGTGCAGTAGCTGGATCCACTTGATTCAAAGCCTTTAATCAGATACATCCATTTTGCCAAGCTCCAATCTAGATTGACTGCGCTCGGCCTAAAGTTCAATCAGTGTCCTCAGTGCAGGGAAGGGTTGGTAGGAATGAATGAGACAACAGCAGGAAGTGACTGCTCGCAGAAACGTTCACGATCAGTTTCATCAGATGTGGACAGCATTTCCTTATTATTTGAAAAACAAAAGAAGATGCAATGAAAGCATTTCTTCAGAAAAGGATATTTTTGCTTCACTTATGGCATGTTTTGGTGAGAGCATGAAGTAGCTTATGCTTTGTACTTCACGCCGCGCCAGGAGTTCCCGCCTGCTACATTATCTGATTGGCTGGTAATGAATATCACTGACAAAATGACTGTCCAATCATCTGCTGGATATGCTTTTGGAAGGTTCTGGCATTCCCAAACACTTTCTATGGGCTGTTAAAATATATTGTACAGTCCATCTGGTGTGCCAGGTTAGAGGGTGGTCTGTTGTTCAGTCACTATCATCAGATGTGGACAGCATTTCCTTATTATTTGAAAAACAAAAAGAAGATGCAATGAAATCTTGTCATCTGACCTCATATTAAAGGTGTAGTCAGCGATTTTCTAATCTTCTAATCCAGTGGTTCCCAAACTTTTCACAGCCTGTACCCCTTCCGACACTTGACCTCCAGCCATGTACCCCCAACTCTCATGCACTTATAACACCGAGAAAAATAAATATTTAAGCCTGCCGCACTCTGACCTCCCACATTTTACATGCATAACATACAAATAAAACCTATTAAAGTGAATTACTTTTAACTAAATAGATTGATTTACCAGCAATGTCAGTAGGCAACACCAGTCCACTTTTGAAAAAGAAATGTACATTTCTGAAACATTTTCATTAATGAACTTAAAGCTTTAATTAAAAGGCTGTCTGACTGAACTTACTGTATGTTATTTTAAGAATCTGAGATAATTTAGGACAGATTTCCTTCTCCAAGATGCCTCAGCCTCTCTGCCAACACTTCAGGCCTTTATCAAAGCTCACAATACAAACATTTACCAGTTTGAGCCTGAACTACTGAAACAACTGTTTCCATAAATCTTGTCATCTGACCTCATATTAAAGGTGTAGTCAGCGATTTTCTAATCTTCTAATCTAATGCACTATTTGTCAAAATCACCGTATTTCTCCTCTCCATCCACAAGATGTCACCACTGACAGCATGCTGAAAAAAAAGTCTGGTTTCAATACACAGCCTTGGCTCTGAATTTCAGCAGGTAAATACTGTGGCTCGGGCCGAGTCACCAAAACAGGGTACACCCCACCACATCTAGGGGGCGATCCTACTCATGCGCAGATCAGACAGAGGGGGGAGGGGGAGTCGTAGGTTGCGTAGCGTGCGCAGTTAGCGTAAGAGAGAGATACAACATGTGCAGTAGTAATGGCTGAAAAACAGCCCAAAAGAAAAAGGTCAAAGGAGTGAAAAGTGAAAAAGAAGGGCTATGACCATGAAAGAGGGAAGACCCGGGTCAACATTAGTGTTGCTTTCCGACGGTGGAGGGAACTCTGCGAATTGAAATACCTGAAAACGGACGGGGATGTCGCCGTCTGTCTGCTGGATAGGTAAGCAACATTAGCTTTGTGGTGCTTCACGTAACAGTAACAGCTGTCGGGCATTCATCTTACTGTCTAATCTGCCAGGATGTACTGTTGTTGTGATATTATCAATATTGGCAGTCAAGTTGTCTGACGAGTCAGGGTTACCTTAGCTACGTTGGTCAGCTACGCAGTTTCTACGGCCGTTTCCATGAAGATGCACGTCCATCAGCTTTCGGGGGGGCGGGGATGGAGCCAGGGGTGAGGTATGAAGGGAGAAGCGGGTCTAAATTTGTTTATCAACAACCTCTCCATTTGTTTTCTCCCACATCGCTAACTACACCTTTAAGGGGTGCCTTTTTAATCCTTGATATAAATTCTGTAACACTCCAAAGCTTACTTTGAGTGATTTTTATTCTGTGTGTGTAAATAAGGTTATCTAAGATCATTCTCAGTTGAATGACGGAGATTAACAGCAGCTTGACTGTCCTTGTTTTTATTGTGTAATGTTTTTTCTTTCTAATCAGAGCATCTAAACACAGATCTCTAAAGGTAACGTCGTACAAGCATGTCATGATAAGAAATACATTCTAACCTGATAAAACCTGTCCAGCCTGTCCTTTTCAGACAGGCTTACAAGAACTGATTTCTAAACTAAAATAATACACAAGACATGATCATTAACTTCAAAGTGCTGTGAGGAAATTAAGTTGAGCTCATTAGTGGCTGTGCTTGTATTTTTCCAGTTTTCATTAAACTACAGTATATTCTAATATTACAATGAGCATTCAAACATAGAGGCATTTGTAGGGATCTAACATGTTTTTGAATAGTGCTGTAAAATGTAAAGCAAGGGCTGTACAACATGTTTCAGCAACACGATAATACAAGACCTGCACATAAGAACCAGAAAATTATGAAAAAGGACAAGAATGATGAGAATAAAAAGATAAAAAATTACGACACAATAAATTTAAACATGCTCAACAAGTACATTCAATTGTGTCTTGAGCCCTATTACCATCTCCAAACTGAAGGCTGAGTCCCACAGGATGAAGTGGGTGTCCCGAGAACATGACAGTATGGCCAACAATTCTGTGCCCAGACAATCCAGAACAGACTGCATTCAGTCAATCTCTGGTCTCATAGGGCTTCCAGACGGCCTGCCATGACTGCCCTTCACCATCAGGCCCGTTTGCTCTGGTGTAGGCAACACGTGCACTCGAGCCGGAACACGTGCAGGAGGGTCAAGACCAGATTCTGCCTACAATAGCTGGGTTGAAGGTTCAATGTGTGGAAAAGATGCAGAGAACACAGCTGACTGATGCACTGACAGCGCACGACTCTTGGCGGAGGCAGTGCGATGGTGTGGTGTGGTATGGATCTCAGTGCAGAGTGATGAAGATGAGATCCTTCTAACCCATGTCTCCACAGTCTGGGGCCAAACTCTGTCCTCAGAGATGACAACGTTAACCAGCAGGGAGTTTATCAGAGACTGCCACCTGAATCTGAGCCTGCCTCCAGTCCTGACCTGAAAGCTTTTGGGACAAGCCTGGGCTGCTTGTGTCAGAACGACCAACGCAAGCATGTTGGCGGGCTTGCGACAAATGTTGGTTGAAAAAAAGATTGCAGCCTGGTTACAACGGTTGGTGAGTAGGAGGTGCCATGCCTGAGGGCCACATTATTATAAATTTTTGGAAACTCTCAATGAGGAAAAAAGAATGCTGGATAAACAACATATGAGAATATAAATAAGTCATAAAACTGTTATACCAATATTCAAACATTACAACTAGTGCTGTCAGATGATGAAAAAATTAATCTAATTAATGACCGGATTTATAATTAATTAATCTAATTAATCGCATTTTAATCTCATATCTGCTTAAAGTACCCAAATAAAGAATTTTAATTCTTGGATATTATAAACTTGTAGTGCATGACTAATCAAATGAATACACTAAGAAGTGAAGATTTGTAAACCCACATTTTTATTGGTGACTAAATAAAACCAAAGTCAGGGCAACTTGTCCAGAAAATTCTAAGCTCAATCAGGCAACTCAAATTACACTTTAAGTGTGTTTCATAAATCAAATTCAAAATAAGAAAAAGGTCGAGGACATCCAGCAAAACATTTAGGCCTGGTGCATTATTAAAGAATGTAGTACAAATATAGATAAATACATTCAAAAATAGAATAAGACTAAGTCTTAAATATGCCATTCCTGTTGTCACCTGGGCTTTGTTTGGTTTGACTAGAGACGCATGTGTGAAGTGACATGTGCCACTGCCATGTACGGGTCCTCCAGCTGGACAATATTAAAATGTTTGTGTGCTATGATTAATCTTGCAACTAATTTTTATAACGCATTAATTTGCGGTGTAATTAATTAATCTAATCAATGCACTAAAGTGACAGCCCTAATTACAATATAAATACAAGTGCATAATTAAATGAACTTTACATAAAATTCAAGCTAATTTAGCTAATATACATGGAATAAAAGCAAATGAAGCTATTTTCAAATCAATGAAATGATGTGTGTTTTCAAACTTTTAATGCTCAAATATTTTGCTGCTGCCATTTTTTTAATTGTAGTAATGAGTATTACTAGCAATAATGTTCAAATGCTCCATGGAAGAGATTTAGAGACACTATTATAGCAAAGAAAGTTCTTAAATAGCTTACATAGGCCAATAAAATCTCAGTCTAGATGATATAGAATCTGAATCTGAGTTTCCTTCATATTTACAATTTGCTGTTTTTTAGCAATGAATGGTGGGTCACATTTAGAGAGGTCGCAAGTGGCCCCCGGGCCACCACTTGCCCACCCCTGTTCTACATGCTACTGAGGCTCCTGTTTCTTAAATCAATAAATTGTTTAATTGCCAATATGTCTTGTTTCTTTAGACTTTAATCACCAAATAAGAGTTAATAGCAGAATAGATTTCTGATGATGTAAGATTAATTGTCCAGACACACAGCAACGACAAAGAAACAATCTACCAAACACCAATTTCCAAACTATTTGTGCTATATTAAGATAATAAGCTCAGTTTGCCCACATTTTCATGCTCTGTTATATAATTTCTAACCTGTATGACACAGATACTGTTGGCCTTGTCAAATTAAATGAGTAATTTATCTTCCCAGGGATTAAGGTTCATAAAAATAATTTCATGCCATCACTTATATTACTCATTAAGCCATCACATCACGTTCCTGGGAAATACTGAAGAGATGGAGTGGATTTCAAAAAAGTTAAATTTTTGGCTAGAAAACACTTGTGGAACAAAAACCCATATTCTCTCACGAGTGGTCCAGTAGGTTTTCCAGAATATCTTTATTTTACAGGCTCTAAATGTTTAAATAATCATGTTTATTTTTACAAAAAGGAAGCACACAATCCTGACTCTAAAATTAAAGAAAACAGAACATGGTTTATAGATCTGTCTGAAGAAGAACACTCATCATGAACATGACACAAGCTTATGTAATCGAACTGGTCTGTGGCAGAGAAAAACTGACATAATACAATAATTAGGTGACGGTGTAATGAAGGCAGGTGAGGAACAGGTGTGACTATAAGGGCGGGGATCCCAACTGCAGAGCGCGGTAACACTCAAAGGCACATTACACAACAAAGAGAACAGGGCGTGACAAAGTGAAAAGATAATTAACAGTGTTGGCTAAATTAAATGTAATACTAAACCAATCATGAAATATCTTTGAACATGCCGGCAGTTACCATCTATTACGGCATGAAGAAGATTTACGTCCGGCAAACAGATGGTGGATTTAAGGTCGTTCTTCCCTTGAGCTGCTCTGTCAACGGCCCATTTAGAATTTTTGTAGTCTATTGTCTGATCAGAAGTAAAGTGATGTTATGGCTCAAAGTTAATGCCACAACACTTTTGTTCATCAAATCCAAACTCATTTGTATCTGGTAAGTCTCAGTTTAACTGTAAATAGCAAGTGGAACAGAGGATTGACTGAATTATTTTAGCTGTATCCTAAAAAAGGAGAGGCTTTTCTTCTGATTTACTCACATTTACCTGTCTAAAGCTGGATAAATACTGGGGATGAATAAGAAATAAAGTCAAAATTTGTCAAGTTTACCAAAGAGGGGATTAGAGAAAGTATTGAAAGTGTTGTTTTTAGCAAAATAGACTGTCTAATGATTTTCACATGAAGATTGTGCCAATGACCTTGTAAAAATCCTCTTCTCTAACTGTTCATTGCTCCACACATACAACAATATATTAACATTGCTCCATCATAATAGTAATAATAATCATATTAAAGAAAATAAAATAAAACCTTGGCATAAATATAAAAGAAACATTTCATGTGGCTCCTGGTATAAATGACAACAAACTATAACATCTGCTTCATCCAGTTTTCTGCCCTTGAAACATCAAGAGCTACATCAGTGCAAGAAAACAGTTTTCCACAAGCCTTGAGTCTAAACCAGTGAGCAGTTAAAGGTTGACTCGTTTTAATTGACTGATAAACGAGTACAGATTCTCTTCATGGCTCAGTGCAGAGCAGAGGTCAGGTACTGGTCAGTGTTTGTGTCTGATTTCCTGTAAAAAGATACTGTTACAATACTATTCAGACTCAGCTTTTTACATTAAATGAAGAACTCAAACTAAAAGCTCAACTCCTTTGTAGTCATTGTCATACAACCAAGACTTTCATTTTTCATATAACAGTGAAATAAAACAACAATTGTACTGTATTTTGTTATTATATTTCTAATAATTTTGTTCTGTCACTTTTTGTAAAAACTTATTTCATATTTATTGTTAAATCAGTGCCACAGTGTCATCACATGTCAGCACACTTCATTCTCACAAGATGAATTAATCACATGAGCAATAATGATGACTAATGCAGTGGTAGTAATGGAAAATAGAGATGTAACAGACCTTATAATTGGGGGCTGATATGCAATCATGCTGTTGAAGTCTCGTAGTTGGTGATCTCCTGTCTCGATTTGAGACAAAAACCTCTAAAAGACGACTTTTCTTTTCTTGTGAGACGTCTGACTAGTTTTCAAAGGCTTTACAATGTCTGTGTAAAGTCTGCTATTGACATGATGCTCATGTCTGTTTATGTATCTTAAAGGGTTTTTAATCAGAACTTTGGCCCAAAGACATTCATAAATCACTATGATAATGGCAGGTGATGACATTTGAAGCTCATAATTCAATGCGACAACAACAACAGGCTCCTCATTACTTTGTGTAAATGATGCTCTTCAGCACAAACTAAAATTAAAAAGCCAGTGGGAGGAAGATGTCTTTATTCACAGCTTTTCATTCGAGACCGTCTAAGCGGCGGAGAAGGTAAAAAAACAAGATGGTGAGAACGAGGGAGAGCGAGAGAGAGATATTTAAGTGCATTGTAATTTCAGAGAGCTGAGTGAGTCAGCACATGAGGAGAGAGCGGACGAGGAAGACGAGGAAGACGAGAAAGACAAGGCTTTAGAAACAAGAAGGCTATCAGCGGGAACGACAGATGGTTGGTCGAAAGAAGAGAGGGACAGAGAGAGAGAGAGAGAGCAGGGAAAATGAATGAGGCAAACAGCAGAGCAGCCTAAACAATATCCAGAGTCCAGAGGGCCCAAACACGGTGGGGATGGGGATGAGGAGGGGAAGGGAGGTGATGAAACCTCCTGTGCTCACTGGCAGCGGGACAAGCAGCGAGGCCACGCAGCTCAGCGCGCCACGGCCAAACGCTTACATAACAGGCCACAGAGCTGAACGCTCCACTTCCAGCTCCGCCTCAAGGTGAAGGCACACGAGCCACAGGACGGAGGAGGCCTCCATGGTGCATAAGTAAAATAAAATCTATTAACATCTTTATGTTAGAAGACTTTCACTGGCACCAGATTCTCCAAAACAGTCAGAGGTTGTGAAAAGTTTACAAGACTGGTAAATAAATGTTTGACGCACTTGTAAATATGTGCTGTGAGGGTGAAATATTAACACACAAGCAGGAAAAGGCATTTCTCCAGAGCACTGCTCTAAAAATATGTATGTACCACAGTGCTTTGCTGCAGACTTCTGGCTCCGTGCAGAATGCAGAATACAAAAACACACATATCTACATGCTAAACTAACTCATTTATACGCAATTCTACCTTTGCTGTAGTATCAGACTTGCATTGATTCCATCACAACAGTCTGAATTTATCACAATAAAATAAATAACTTTTTAATGTGGTCAACATATGTGTCCTCATAACGGCCAGGCTTTTACAACCTTTGGCAGATGAAGCTAAAGCTAGCTTAAGCCACCTTTAAATGTATTTGTTAAGAACAGTGAAGAAAAGGAGTCTTGGATTACTTTAAGATTAAGAAAAATCATGTAGCTGTTGCAACTATTAAGAGGTTAAAAGCTTAGGCTGGGACACTAAGTCAAAGCTTGTGCACTCTTTGGGCTCAATGATAGACCTGATCAATCTTTTGTCTGTGTGTGTTCGCTCCACTTTCCACCTGATCCAGTTTTGTTTCAGGGATGTCCCTGCTTATTTCAGTAAGACAATGCCAAGTCACATTCTGCAAGTGGAACAGCAGTGTAGCTTTTAGTAAATGAGTGTAAGTAACAGACTTCCCTTCTTGCAGTCCAAACCTGTCTCACTGAAAACGTGGCATATTAAGAAGCACAAAGTATGACAACAACACCCTAGACTGTTGAACAACTTAAGTCTTACACCAAGAAAGAATGGAAAATAATTTCATCTACAGAGCTTCAACAATTACTGTCCTCAGTTCCCAAATGCTAAATGAGTGTTGTCACAAGGAAAGGTGATTAACAGTGTAAAAAATGTCCTGGCTTTCTTGGAAAGGCATCCATTCAAAATGACTGAATGATAAAATAATGAAGTTTCAGTCTGAACATTAATATCTTGCCATTGATTTGTATTCTGGGATATAGGTGGATGTCAGTGTTCCATTTTCATTTGAAGGGGGATTGTATTCAAGCAATCATCAAAAATGAACGTTAGATACCGTAAATAACCAAATAAAAGCGAGTTCCAATTGATCGCCAGTTTCCAAATAAGCGCTGAGTATAGCAGTACATTTTGACGAACAGACGTCCATTCCAAATAAATGCCCGGTGTAATTTATTCGGCGCAGCCTAGGAGCTATGGTCGAAGATAAAGTACACACATGCGAACGCTGACCTCACAGCTGACAGTGCCAGTTGAAAGGAAACATTATCAGACTGAACCTTAACAGTCCACATGGTTTATTTGTCTCTTTGGACGTCCTGTCAGCTCACTTTTCCTCCCTCTGTATGTCAACAAAAGGCACATTGGTGTACGGCGCTCTGTTTCACTACAGTGCAGTTACACTCAACGACCACAGAGGGCACTAGAGCGCAAAAAGCCGGAATCTTACCCACTAGGGCTTCACAAATCCAAAGAAGAAGACATCACAGCTGCCGCTGCAGGTTGTTTGCCCTTAACGTCAGGAGGCTGGACACGTCAGTTAGGGGTACATTGCTACTTATCTCCATGGCCCCCGTGCAGCCAAAAAACAGAAGTAAGACCTTAACTTAACTAGAAAGCACTTGGAGAGCGCAGACCTCCGCCAATGCCACAATCCTCAGCCATATTGTCATTTTGACCATAAATATTACTCCTGCCTTTATTTCATGTCAAAATTTAGATTCCTTGACCATGAAAACATACCATTAGCAACTGGATTCATAATGATATCTATTTTAGTTCAGTAGTTATTCACAGTAATCACATTTTTCACCATGGCGGCCAGACGCAGCTCCGGATCAACACCAAAATCGAATCAGTTCTTCCTTTTTCCATGCTGAACATTTCCTGAAAATTTCATTCAAATTCGTCCATTACTTTTTGAGTTATTTTGTTCACAGACGGACGGACGGACGGACGGAAGGCCAAACTCTCCCAAAAACATAACCTCCTTGGTGGAGGTAACTATTTACTACTGGTAAGATAGTTCCTGACCAGTTTTAAGAGGGTTTAGAGAGTGCTGAGTTGAAAGAAGAAGACAAGAGTATAACTACAGTACAGTAATCTTGCTGTAAGGGTGATATTCATACTGGTGTAATAAATAATTTGATTATATTTAAGATATTTTTTCGTTTTTTGCTAAGCAAGATTTTTGTGGGAAAGTAATTAAATGCCTGTTCCAAATAGTCTCCTGGTCCCAAATAAACGCCTGGTCTGCTCAGTGATTGAAACAAATAAACACCCCGGTCATTATTTGGTATTTTATGGTAATTCAAAGTGGGGGCTCTTTCAGGCAACATGCTTCATGCTGTTAAAACAGGGTCTGGAGCATAAAAGCTAAATGGCTGCTTTTAAAATACCAACAAGATTTTAGGTTCAACACTGATGACAATAAAGGACCAATTGGTTTGTTTTTTTAGTCAATCAGACATGACCAATGTGTTCTTACATTATTATCCTTATTCTAATTGTTTTATCATTATAATTATTATTTGCGGTTATTAGAACTAATGCAATAGAAGTATTTACAACAACTTAAGGGTCTTTATTTTTGTGCACTAGAAACTCTGAGCGAAATAAGTACAAATATTTATGAAATTGGTTTCCATGGCTTTTAAGTATTTATTGGTGTTGAGTAATAATTTGAACCATGCAGCTGCACACAAGAGTTCATAAAAGCTGTTGAACAATAAAGATATTAAATGCAGTCTCTCCTCCAACTATTTCACCAGCTCCTATCATGCAAATCCAGAACTGACTGGAACAGAATGTTGCCAGAATTGAAGCTTTAATAAAAGCCCAGTGTAGTCAATACGCTCTAATCTCAACAGTTCTGATTCATCAATCTGATGTAGGAACGTGCACAGATTTTATTGCAGAAATTACAATCTAACACCATCTCCAAAGTGTGATTCATAAAACATGCAAATTTGGCAGACTACAGCGTATGAATGATCGTGTGTGTTGATCAATGCGGCGACTGAAAACAATTGTCAATTCAACAAAAAGTATTCATTATTAGGCCCAGATTTTATGACGGCGAGTAGAGTTATGCGGTTTAAAGATGATTCTCTGAGCTGGAGGCTGACACTGTCACAGGAGAAGAAGAAAATAATAAAATTATGACAAAGGGCTGTCCATAAAGTAAAATTTATCAGTCTGAGACACCACATCTGCACATGGGTGCTGAAGATCTGTTTTGTTGAAGAGAAATATTTTCAACTGAGACAAATTATCTGTGGCCCAAAAACCATATTTTATTAACTATTGTTGATTGTTCAGAGATATAAGGGTTTGAAGACACTCCATGATGAGCATTTATTTTCAAGAACAGTTAAGTGATTAACAAACAAGAAACCTCACAGAGAACGATGTGGTTTATATGAGGTGTTTGGCTTATAACCATCGACTGAATGCACTCTGAAGGCATGCTGTGGTTGTTTATCAGGAATACTCTGTTAACAGACTGAAACAATGCACTGCAAAGTTCTTCAACAGCTTTTTAATAAACCAAGTAAAGTGTTTGGATAATAGATTGGTTTTTACCTCCACCAAAGAGGTTGTGTTTTTGCCGGCATATGTTTGTTTGTTTGTTAGCAAGATTACGCAAAATCTACTGGATGAATTTTACTGGAATTTTCAAGAGATACTGGTGAGTGCTTGACTTAAAAATGATTCGATTTTGATGGTGATCCAGTATTGAACAGTATTGCCATTCTCTCTTTTTCAAAGAGAACAACTGAAAGCAATCTCTGATTTAAAAAAAGGCGATAAAAATAGTCCTCATTCAATGAACCATATAAAGAAATCAGACTTAAGCTCATGCTGCTCACATTTACTCAAAAGAGGGAACTTTTCACATACATTTTACATAAGATGATGTATCTAAAATTCCCATTTAATTGATTATAAAATATTCTTCTTCACCAAAAGATTTTATATATTCCTCCACTTAACCTGAACTTGGTATTTGACACTGTCCTATCCTAACATTCAAATCAGGTTCAGCTAAATGCAGATGTGCAGGGAAACAACCCTTGAGCCAGTTTTTGGTCATATACACCTTTGATACACATTGAGTTTGTCTTGTTGCTCTTTGTCCGTATGTTGCAGGTGTAATAGAGAAAAAACAGGTTGGAAAAGAGGAGCAAAATCAAACCAGATAACAGAGTCTGAAAACAGCTCATTAATTTCACATTTTTTGATACATGCACAAATTTGGAAACATTATCAAATTGGAAATCTTATACGTTGATCTGAAATGAAGCCTTTGGGAACATGCTGACACTAAAGTACTCTGCGCAGCAGGCACAAAATGTTCTGTCAGTAAGTGGCTGTAGTTTCATATTTGGCTTCTTACAGCAATCAGATACAAGGATCACATGCAGGACAGGTTTGACCTTGTTGCAGTTCATATTTGAAACTAAAAATGCAAACTTTCTCAGGCTCTTGTTCTGAAATATGGAGCAACAACACCTTGTAAACAAATACAATTTTAATGTGAATGAGTTGCAGCAAACATTTTAATCTTCATAAATATAATGAATCAGAGTTTTGAGGGAGAAAAACTTCAGTTTGGGTCTAAAACTCCACTGACTGTGTGAAATTTGATTGTTTGTGGTCTGAATGCATAAAAACAAGCCCAAAGCACAGACTGTAATGCAACACAGAAAGTAGAAGCCATCTGAAAACAATTTCATATGAATTAATCACAATAAACAGATAAAGCACAGCGGCCAAAAAAAGGCTCTTGGCTGTTGTTCTCTGACTCCATCCCTGCCTCTAACTTTCCCAATCCAACCTAAACATGGCAACAAATATAAAAGAAAGCCTTTGCCATAAGTCCTTTATCTCTAACATTTGGCTAAAACTGAAGGCGTTAAAAGGTGGCAGCTGTTACCAGGAGCTTTATCATTGTCACAGTATCATGGATAACAGCTGATGTCTTTTAAAGATTTTAAAGCTTAGCTCTATATCAGGTTTTTTTCATGGTCCACAGAATGGCCTAAAAATCTAAAAGACTAATCTAATCTGCCTGTCTGTTGTTTGAAAATGTGATTTACAGTCTAATAAATTTAATCTTATGGTGTTAAAATGTGTGTAAAATCGTGACACTTAGAAGGTAAAATGTCAATGTATGATAATCACTCACCTATTTAAAATATTATATTAATCATTGTTCTAAAATGTAACAATTGGCCACATTTGATCACTAAGCTTTTATTCTGAGTTCAGTATTTGTGCATTTAAAATAACATTAAGGGCATTTGTTTCTGCTTGGTAATCTACAAACATCTATTAAAAATGCAAACAAAAGGAATCATGGTAAAATAAAAGATCTTGATACTGACAAAAAATTGTGATATAGTTCCTTGTATTACTACAACAGCCCAGTTTTTCTGTGCTCTTTATTTGATGTAAATATGTCGTAAAAATGAAAGTTAAAGGTGGTGGGTGGGAATGTGTAGCAGTCATCAAATAACTCCACATGTTGTCACGGACATTAGGTGATGTTTCACAGCTCAAAGTGCTAAATGGCCGTTATGCTAGCCTCTACTAGTATTAGCTGTCGTGAACAAACACGGAGAGCCCCCCTCAGGGAAGCCAACACTCAGTTGTAGAGGACTTCTACATCACCTGTGACAGGAGTTTGTTTTATACTGAGACAACACAGAAAGAGGAGGATAGTGAGGATTAATAAATAACAGGAACGTGGTAATATATGTTTAGCTGGTGGCATGCCAAGCAGAAAGCAGTGGTGGTGGCCTATTCTCTTATGAGCCATGTTGTGATAGGGCTGAGGAGGGGCCGTGAAGGACTGGGGAGCTGTCCTATCACACAGAAATGATAACACGCCTGACAGGCTGAACTGAAGTCATGAAACTAATAATTTCATAATTACACTTTTGACTATTTTTAGCAAGAGAGCGAACTAAAGATGACTTAAGGTACAATGAGTATGCAACAAAAAATGATCCTGAATTTTGACCTTTTAACCCTCAGCAGTTACCATGACGATATCTTGATATGTACTGATGAAAATAAAGCCCATGCCACAGCTCCACACAATAGTTAAAGCAAACTCACACTTCTTTTGCTTCTCAGCTATGTGCATTGGTCATATGAGTAAAAGCTGTCAACTGCCCTCTGTTTTAATTCAGCTCCCGAGCTTTGAGACTAAAAACAGTATGAACAATAACATCAGCCAAAAAACACTCAAATTCTCCCATCATCACATTTACACATCATGTATGTTTTATACTGTACATAATTAAAACATAACAGCAAATAATAGCATTATAGGTATTTCCCATTCAGGGATGTGTTCTTTAAAATGTGATTTGACCATGCCGCTCATAAAACTGAGCTGAATGATGGTCCCGTTTTTCTTCAAAGTGGGAAAAAGAGCGTAACTTTTAACCTCATTACAGTCCAGATGTTGTTTCCACATCTGACGCCCAAACAAAGAAACTTTCATGACAAATGTTTGTTCTGTAAAGAGCCAAATGTGAAACAGATCTGCCTTCAATCCCTCATGCATGATGTCATAAATGCTTCAGGCAAATATAAAATATTTGAGGGTAATTTTGCCACTTCTCTTTAAAGAGTCTAAATGTCTTTTAGCAAAACATGTTCCAGAGCATTCCTTTAGCTCACAGATGTTTGGCAGCGTACAGATGCTAATGCTGGGAGAAAGCCTCAAAAATTAAAAAAATGTCGACAAAGGAAGTCTGATTTTTTTCATTCAAAAAGGCTCAGATAATCTTACTATCTTAGGGCTTATGTCATGTGATTTTTGTAATTGTAAAGGTGCACTCACACTGAGTGCAACTTTGCATGATCTCCATGCAAAGTCAAAGTACAGCTGAGATGGGGCGGGGTTAACCCTCCGGCAACGCAACGGCTGCAATCAAGGCAACCACGTCGCAATGTCTTTTTAGGCGATACAGACAATCAGTGTTGTGTGCGTGTGTTATGGTACCTGTGACAGACTGCTTGGGTGGATCAGAAGAGTCCTTCCTCAGTCCTTTCCTATCCGCTTTACCTTAACCCCGATAAAAAACGTCACAGGGTCAAGGCAATCAGGGAAAAAGACGAGAGGAAAGGAGGACTGTGGTAAAAGACGAATTCGACTGCACTTTCACTTTGATGTCATATTTATGTGATGATGATTACTTGTGCCGTAGGTAAGCCACAATGAACTACAATGTTCTGAAAATGAACTACAAGAAGCGCATTTGTCCTCTGCCTTATCTCACAGGGTCGCTTTGTGTCTTCACTGGCTAACATTTACAATCCGTGATCAGAGGATTTACCTGTGATGGTGTTTTGTCTTTGGTCATGCAGTGTGTGTTTCCTGCTCACAGCTGTGAGGTTCCTGAGAGCATCTATGAATGTTGACAATCTGAAGCCTGATATACAGCAGACTGTCAGAAGCACTATTCCCCCTGTTTCATTCACATATTTCATCATGAACATTGTTTGAATTTATTATATTTGGAGTATTGTAAAAGTCCTCATTTGTCCTTTTATTGATTGTTTTTAATAAATGTTATTAGGCCTCATTGTTCTGTCCCTCCTCCATCGCAAGTTTCCGTAAACCTTAGGCAGGAGCCGTATTTATACACGTCACGTGCCGCAAGGCATTATGGGGCGTTTTCTTCTCCTTCCCTTTTGAAAAGGATGGTCCGTTGTTTCCTAAGCTAAGGAGATATTAAAGGAAGCAACAACCCTCCTTTCCTTAACTTTTGGAGAATTCGAACAGCACTTATCATGGCCGACGCTTAAATGCTTCCAGGTCATTTCTTCAATAAGGAAGGTTCCTTATCAAAAAAGGACTATTCGGATGCACCCCTTATATTCCAGCTCACAGAGTAACAATCTATGTCCTTGGGGAAACATTAGTTAGTGAGGACATTAGTTCCACCTAGACAGACTGCAGAGAACTCACAGGCAATGCTGCTGCAGAGCAGCAGCTGCAGTGTTTTGTGGTTGGCAGGTGAGTGAAAAGGAGGTAGTTAGGAAAATGTTGCCTTATACATCCTGTTACATGATATATGATATTACTTTGGTGAAACTTAAAGGAAAAGTTCGGTTCCTGCAGCTTTTACATTGTTTACAGAATGAAGTAGAACAATATACTCACCCAGAAGGCTTTCCTGATCCAAACGATGCTTCGGGAGATATTTAGATCCAAAATCAAGCAGCAGACATCAATAAAATAATGGTAGCCCATAGGGCATAGATCGCCGCTCCTAAAAACTGCATTAATCATCCAAAAACTCATGTTTTTCACCAATATTCCATCATGATCCGTTCTGGATGGTCCGCCATTGCAGTTTGTGTCACTCCACACAGCTCTGTGTTGCTGTACTGTCCTGTGAACTAACTAGTTTGTTTACGTGCCCTTCGCGCATGCGCAGTGCGGCTCATTGTTCCAGGGGAAGACCGGTGGCCTACAAATCTACTTTCTTCTTCCAGTTTTGTGCAAAATGGACGAATATCTATCGGATGAAGATGTTGCGGCGATCTATGCCCAACGGGCTACCATTATATCGATGTCTGCTGCTCGATTTTGGATCTAAATATCTTCCGAAGCACTGTTTGGATCAGGAAAGCCTTCTGGGTGAGTATATTGTTCTACTTCATTCTATAAACAATGTAAAAGCTGCAGGAACCGAGCTTATCCTTTAAGCGGATGTGATGTCACTGAGCTATGAGGTAATTGTGGACATGTGATGTCAGTGGGCGACGGGATTATGGTCGCAAAGTCGCCTTCAGTGTGAACGCACCTTTAGACCTGTTTGCTAAACCAGAAAAGTAACTACACCAAAACAAGGCAGACAAAATGCTCAGTTTCTTGACTCACTGATGTGATTTTCAGCTTTGTTTCTTTGTTTGAACTGAGATAGAGACAGGAAAGGTTTGGAACCATTCATTTGAAGTGTGCCACTGTGAAGGCTGAGAAAAAAAGTGTCCATCAGCATTAAAACAAATATCTCAAAACTTTGCTGGGGTGATTGTTTAGGCACAGATGCAGTTATTTTAGGATTTCTAACAAGCACTTGAGGAGACAGCTGATGCTTGACCTTTCTTTTATCTTTTAAAAAGATCCTGAAGCTACATGGAGGCAAAAACACACCCATATTATCATGAGGTAATACCAAAACAGAGGGGAGGGGCTTAAAGAAAAGCATGTTAAATGTGCTCTTTACAGTTTACAGACAGCTAAAATGCTTCTCTTAAAAGTTGTTTTCATGTTTACCTGAGAAAGTTACATGAAGCTCTTTGGCCCTTAGCCCCTTCTGCATTAATCATTGTATTTATGTCTTTATTAACAGTTAAGCAGGTGGTTGTGTATTGGTGAACACTAAATGATTTGATCTTCTATTACAATGAAACTACAATCGATTGTTCTTTATCATACCAAAGCTCAATCAGTAGCCTCAACGTGCACACAGGACTGGAGCAGATCCTGAAATAAGCACCTTTTGTAGCAAATAGGATACATATTGTGAAAACGTTGGATAGAAAACTGATTCTTTATGAGACCATGATCTTCATACTAATAATAAAATGACATGATATGGTATCAAACACCATAGTTGTAGTAGGCAAGACTGTCTCCATTACCTCATGTAAGGGTAATGGTAAAAAAAGGAAGTGTCTAATGTAAATAAAGTTATAAATAGAGGTGTGAAAAAATATCCATATCGCAATTTATCGCGATATTTTGACTCCCGATATAATATCGATATTTCAAATCTTAGTATCGATATTTTTGCAAAAATAAAAGCTCATATTTTATCAGAGTTTGAAGTAAAATACAACTTATAAATATGAATGCACAGGTGCAGTCTATTCAGTTCAGACAGTGACAAGAGAAATATGGTTAGGATGTTTTAAATACTTTGTTAAAAGGAAAACAAGAATAATTTCTTTGCAACATTGATTTATGTGACTTGATGCACTCTGTGTTTTCAGGTTAAGTGTATTTATGTAACATTGCATTTGACATATTTCAATAACAATAAGATGGAGAGGTTACATATTCACTGTCTCTAGGTTTTCCCTAGTTTACTGTATAATATTGCAATATATCACAATATTGTTATATTGTGAAATATCGTGATATTATCGTATCGTGACCAAAGTATTGTGATACATATCGTATCGTGAGGCTCTTGCCAATACTCACCCCTAGTTATAAACATGTCTGATCCTTTGATTTAAATCTAAACAAAGTAAAAATGTAGTCAGGCCAGAGTGAACAGAGAGATGAGACAACAAACCCAGGGGGAGTTTGGTTTTAATCTCTTTTAAGAAGTTATTAGTCATTACATCGACATTGGCTCTACCTAATTTTAATACAGAATTTCTCATTTTGGGGCCTAAACTTTAAAAAACGGAAACACTGACCAGTAAAAATCAGTCTTACTGAAAACAAAGATGGATTCATACACTCAAAAATAGTAGCTTACTGTATTTTCATGCTGCTGTAATTTTAGATTCTAAATCTATGTTCTTTCTCCAAGCAGTCTAATATAACAATGTTTTCTTCTGTTTTAAAACCCTCCTGAAGCCATGACAGCTTAAGTATGACAGTCTGAGATTGTGAACAGGAGAACTAGCATGATGGTAAACCAAAAATACAAAACAGATGTCTAAATAGTGATCAGCAACATCCCAAAAATTTGTGGCCTGGAAGGGAATCTCCAGGAAAAAATCAACTCGTGTGTAAGCCTAGACCAGGTCATAAAATATTCCCCCCAAAAACTGATCATGTGACTTCTCTTCACCCAAACTCACCCCATCATTCAGAGCGCACCACAGCCAGAGGCAGAAAAGTGAAGATGAAGGCTTTTACAGCTCCTCTCCCTCCGTCTCCATGAATTATTCAGCCCCATCCAAGCCTGAGAGCATTTTTCAACTTTCCCTGAAGCATGAAAACACAGCGGCGCAGCTCCACACAGACTGCCAGGGGGTTCATAAGCTCCTCATACCTTACATAAATCCACTCGCGATTATAACCGGATCACATCAGGCCACACAGCTCGAGCTTTCACTGAACGAACAGGTAGTGTGAGTGTAAACTCACTCCAGGCTCACCATGATGTGTCTTATAATTCATACTCTGAGTCAGAGAATCTGGGTCAAATTCAAGACTTAAGATCAATGCTTACAAAAAAAAGAGAAAAGATTTTAACACATCAACTGAAAATACTTGAAGCGATCCAATCATCAATCCACATCCAGCTTTTCTGTCTGAGGGTTTGTTTCTCTGGTATTTTAAAGTTATCACTACTTTCTGGCACATCTTCACTTTTAAATGACCTTGCTGCTGTAAAATACCTGATGAGGGCAACTTCTAAATTTAGGCTCTGTTAGTCACAAGAGTTTAATGGTTGGGTGACACTCCCATGTTGGCCATCATTTTGACAGGTTGAGAAAATTTGGTCATAGTGTTTGAAAGGTAGGAAGGTTCTTTTTTTTAATAAGGGTTGCTTGAGGCCCGTGGCACTAGTAATGAGTGCCAGTATAGGGATATGCTTTGTCTCAGGGTAGCAGATGGTACAAAAGAAAGACTCATAAATGCAGACACTTCAAGGCAGCCCATAGACTTCTCTTAAGTGCCATCACCAACTCCTGTCAATTTTTCCTGACAGTGATGGCATAGAAACCACGGACAGTGGACTCAGGAATGATTAGAAGAGTCTGGCCATGTTTGAGTTGGTGGCAGACCAAGCTCACAGACCCCAGTGCTAATTAATGTGGAGTTAATTATACTCTGCATGGACTCAAATCTAAAAAAAAAAATATATATATATATATATATATATATATATATATATATATATATATATAGATATATATATAGATATATATAGATATATATATATAGATATATATATATATATATATATATATATATATAGATATATATATAGATATATATATAGATATATAGATATAGATATAGATATATATATATACATACATATATATATATATATATATATACATATATATACTGTAAGTGAAACAAGAGTTGGGTTAGAAAGTGAGTAAAAATGCTGTGTTGTTAATTCAAATTTGTAAGCGTCTGAGGCCTCTGAACCTGGGTGTGACACCTGCAGTGTCAATCTTCCCAGCCTGCCTCTTTCACTGAACACCAACAGATGTTCATAATAGCATGAAGAAAACCTCCATCTTTACTTTGGCTTGTGAATTTAGTTACATTGTCAGGTAAAAGTATGTATGCTTCTTCTTATTTCTGGTCTGAAACTCTGACCATGATAGATGTAACGCAGGTTAATAGCTGAGCATTTATTGTGAAGGGGCCTGTGAGTTCCTGTGTCTATAACACAGTCGATGGCAGTTTGATGAGCAGCCACCAATCCAAGCAGAAATGCACTCACCTCTCATGGGAGAGTGAAGAGAGCTGAGTAATCTCTGTTGTTGTTGAGGATATGCATTGTGAGCTCAATTTGTCATGCTAAACACTGGAGAAGCTAATGCTGACAGCTGGTTGCTATGCTAGCAGGCTAGAGCTAACCACTAATGCTAATGCTAATGCTGTGTGTATATAATATGTGATTTGCTAATAGCTTAGCTATTCATTCATTCAGTTCCTCTGGCTAGCAAAGTTAGGTGGAAGGGGGCTTAACAGTGTCACATGCAGAAATAGCTGATGTGTTCAATACTAAAAACATTTATTCATGCATAAAGTGTTTAATTACTATCATCTTAACTGTGATTTAGCACTTAAAAGAGTAATTTTATTGAATGTGTAATGCACATTGACCTGTGCCACATGAAGCTGTTTTTGACTTCAGTGTGGAATGGATATGATTTTAAGTACATTGTATGGCGCCAAGCTAAAATGAACTTATTTTCACATCAGGTGTGTGTAAGTTTGGCTTTAATGTCATATTGTAACTGTCAGTTAATTGTTGTATTGCTGGTACAGTGATTAAAGTGCATCATTTGAGTTGTTAAGATTATTTCTCAGTTTAGAGTATCAAGTATTGTTACTGTGTTTATTGAATAGATTTTGTCATTTTTAATGTCCCATTACTTAAAATGGTTGTTATGTTGATAACACAGAAGAACAAGAAACAGTTTGATAAGATTAATTATTAAATTTAGTTCTGACCTTACTTCAGTAGTTTAGATTTTTTGGACCTACCTTGAATTGGAGCTTGGATACTGCCCGATTCTGTTGGAGACCTGTGATGGTGAGCTACAACCCAAGAAGATGAACTAACGCCAAAAACTGAACGCATAAGATAGGAATTGAGCAGTGTGTCTACACTACCAGCACAAATGTTGCAGGACTGTTAACCGGTGTGGTGCAGTGCGTATTCTGGTGACTGAGGTCACTAAAGTAGAAATACTCACATTGAATTGAAAGGCCTATTTTTGTTACATATTTTCATTTCAACTACCTGAGTAATAACTAAAATAACGTTGTGTGAATGAGTTTGTGTTGTATTGTTTTTTCAATTGAACATACATTCACTAAATATGAGGAGAAATCCTTCATAGCAGACATTGTGTTGGAGTGTTTTTGTGCTATTGTTGGGCAGACCTTAGGCTCCTTAGTAATTCCTAATCTAGCCATACAAAAATATTGTAGCACAAAATGCTTTACATAGGACTTGAATAAAAAAAAAATAGATAAAAAGCAAAAAGTTTAATACAATGAAGATACAAGTTCCCACCAGCCCTTGGATTTCACATAAAACACATTTACATTAAGAAGTGATTGTAACAGAAAACAGAATTAGGACTGAGGAAATGGTACCTTGAATTAAAAAAGATGAAACAGGAGCTCAGACTAAAATGACAATTAAAATTTATGATAAGAAATTAGATTTAAAAAATATTGTAAAGATAAATAAATAAATAATAAATGGTAAAATGAGATAGCCTAACACCAAATGCAAAATTAGGATGATGAAAACAAAATTGATTAAGATGATTAATCAATTAAAAGGATAAGAATAAATAAAAACATAGAAAGAAATAACAATAAATATAATCAGCTAAAAGCCAGACTAAGGAGGTAGGTTGTGAGTTTGCCTTTAAAACACATGGACAGTGGGGTGCTGGTTTGGCGGAGTGGAGAGCAACCAGTCAGGACCCATGTGTGCTTCTGCCAGCCCGGGTTTGATGCAGAGTTTCATCCCCCACTATCCCTCAGCCCTCATCACAAGCCTATCCACTCTTGCTCTCTCTCCTGTCATCAAATGCCCCCAGAAATTATCTTTAAAAAATAGAAGATATTGAACTTTGAGAATATTTTAATCTCATATGCCAGATAGGTATTTCATCACATTCTTTCAGAATCAGATTCAGACAACTTTATTTGCCCCAAATGGACATTTCAGTTTACAGCTACAAAGTCTTACATGACTCCAGTAAAAACAAATTAAACAAACACAAACACATTCGTGAGGTCACATTCACTGGCCAGTGGTCACCCATGAACCGAAGCTTCACAATTTATCAACAATAACAAGCACATAGTGACTTGTATTTGTAGACAACAGCAAATGTAAATAAAAAAACAGCACTTGACCGTCCAAAAGCAAATGAAATACAGCAGAGCGAAAGTCAATTTGTTCTCCTTGATGGGGCAAGACAGTTCTGCCTCGTGGGCATTATGGAAAAGTCACAAGACTGAACGTGTTTTTCTTGGTCTGTTATCCTTCTTGATACTTCAACAGAGAACCCAATTCCTGCAGTTGGGCTCCAGTGCTCGTGAAGCAGACTTTCACAATATAAGTTGACTATTTCTGTCTCTCACAGAAAAGCCTTTAAACCAATAGATAAAAGAGAAAGTTAAAGACCTCTTAGAAAAATAATTACACAAACTTAATACTACAAGGGATTTACTTAATGAAGGAAAGATGATCCATAAACATCCTCTAACAGGTTTGATAGAAGATTGTTCTATCAATTACAATCAACACGAGCGAGTGTTGCTGCTGCCCAGGAATTAAGTTCATGACATAAGCCAGTTTGTACTTTTCTCAGGCAAAGAAGAGCCAAAGTATGTTTCCCAAATGTTTCCCTTGTTCTTAGAGCATGTATTGATATAAGCACATTGTCCAGGTCTGAAAAAAAGCACTATTAAATCAGACAGCATTCATGCTAATTACTAGGAGTGGAGAAAAAATCGATACACCAAAGTATCGCGATATTTTGTCTGCCGATTTTAAAATCGATTTTTTTATTGAAAAATTGATATCCCCCCCCCGCCCCCAGACACACACGCACACACACTATAGGCGCTAAAGTCGCCAAATTGAGGCAAGCGACATTGCTGGATAAAATAGGCCATAGCTGTTAAAATAGTGCTGAATAGTGTTCTACTTTTTACCAGCAGATAGTGGACAGGTGACAGGTTTCTATTCAAAGTTTTGGCGTATATTTATTTTAAAACACACACACCGGACCGAGGGACGTGAGTGTGGCTGTAGAGGCTGTGGAGCGGAGCAGAGAGAGAGACACAGAGTGATAGAGACTTAGTAAGAGTACTCACAATGCCGAGAGTACTTTGTCTAGTACTGTTTGACTCTGAATCTGAGGAATATTTACTCTCTGAGGATGACGGTCAGTCGTCCAGTGAGAACCAAACTGGCAGCGAGTGTGCGCAGCGGGAGCGGCTCCGCGTGCCATTACAGTCCTGGGGCAGTACATACCGAGAGCTTTTCCTCTCCATGGCCGACTGCCGAAGAGGGTACATGGTCTGGGATGCAGGGAAGCTCAAAACACCGCGAAAAGTGATGGTGTTGGTGGAGAATGAGACCGCAGAGCTCTGGTCAAACGAGGGAGAAGCCGGGGGTAAACAGTGCAGGCAGCAGAGGCGTTCATGCTTGGCCCGTAAATTACAGTGATGACGATGGCTAGGAAAACTAACCACTTTGAAACTATATCCTTTTTAAATCTTGATAGCAAAATTGAATATTTCTTGAAAAAACTCTGTTGCCTGAAGGGATAATAAGCCACTTTTGATATGCAATCCAGGCTTTTGAAGAGAGGGAGCGTAAACAGCTGGTTAATATATATTGCTGAATAAATCCAAAATACAGACTCACATGTGATGTGTATTTTTCCTGATATAGTCTGTGGGCATCATCATTGTTCATCTTTTTCACTGGTTTTAAAAAAGCTAACTAAAGATTGCAAAAATCGGCAATATCGTAGAATCGCAATTTAAATCGTATCGGCACCTAAAAAAATCGCAATAAATCGTATCGGGAGAAAAGTGAATCGGCCCAGCCCTACTAATCACTGTACAAGCAGCCATTGTTTAGAGTCTGTCACCCCTCTTTCTTGTCAAAGGAAGCTGACAGAGACTAAGTCCAGCAGTTCTACTTTAGAGCTTTGACAGATTTAATATTCAATTACAGTCAACAATCAGGAAAAATCCAGCTGCAGATTTCCTAAAATCAAATATTTGAGTCAGATTCAACAGGTGACTTAGTTGCAATGATTGTGTCGAATGCTGCAAACTTTAGTTATCTTTTGTTACTCCTTTACATAGCACTCAGAGAATGTTTCAAACTGAACAGAATTGCAGTGTAAGCTGGTTAGCAATGTGACAGTTTCTATAAATATGTGAGAGCAATGCTAATATTAGCAAAGCAGGCACCAATAACATTTAGTTCTTCTTTTTGTTTCATAGCTACACATATTTCTGCACTTAATATGGCTCTGGGCTGTTTTGTTCAAATGGTTATGTGAGTACAGCCTGACGAAGGCTGAAAACAACTTAATCTAACATTTTTGATCAAAATATTGCCAATCTGGGGCACAGTGAGCTGAATGGATTGCCAGAGCATAGACTGAAAACTCACTAATTACCACAGAGCAGACCAGTCAATCAATGAGAACAGAGTGGGCCCACACACGGCAGATGCCCCAACAGAGGGGCTCAGACTGAGGGAGATAGAGGTGGATCAGGACTATTCAGCAAAGTAAACCTAAACATATAAATCTATTAAAACATCTTCAACACACTGGATTTGATGGCATGTAGGCAGCAGCTATAAAGTAGACAATGGTGGTGACTAGTGGCATGTGTCTTGACTGACATTAAATGCCTACATTATATCATCAAAAGAAATCTAAAAATACACACAAAAATGTAAAGAACGATCTTCATCTTCACCTAAACATGGTTCAAGCTATTGTATCATCCAAATCAGCAGCAGATACTGTATCCCAGCACTCTGCTCTCATATATTCTCCCTTGGATAGCACAAATATATGAGTGCATGGAGCTGAGATATCTGTTTTGAATATCACCAGAAATATTCAAATCTGTGGATACCAGTTGTAAAGTATTTGAACCAGTATCTGCCATTACAAATATGCAAATGGCGTCATGCATCCACACTCCTTATGGATCCACCTAATTAAATGTCTGTTCTCAGTCAGATCCATCTCGATTTTCTCTAATGTCCTGAAGCAGTATTCAGTTTGTTTTTTAAAGCAGAGGTGGGAGGTACATGCTTGACAACCCCATAAAGTTATAGAGATTAGCATAGATGCTATCAGCTTCGGTGGCAGCTTTGTCAGATCTTGACAGCAGTTCTTTAATAAATGAAAAATAACTCTTGAAGCACTTCTCAATAGGAAATATTTTCACTCTATGTTTTGATGAGAGTTTGTTCTACAAAGTGGTTCATGTTTTGTACTTCACACTGAAGCAGTAGCACCGCCTACGACAGTACCTGATTGGCCCGTAATGAATGTGATTGACAGAACGATCATCCAGTCACTTGTTGCATTTGGTTTTGAAAAGTTCTGCTCTTCCCAAACACTTAACTAGGGCTGTTGCCCAGATGGACCAGTGAACTACTTTCTGTATAGTATGTACTGAATGGTCCATTTGGTGTGTTGGACTAATTTTGGACAGCTGATAGAGGATTCAGTGTTTAGAGCTGCAGCTTCTACAGCTCGAGACAAACCAAACTTAAACCACACAGATTCAGTAACAAGTTACAACATACTAAGAGGTGAAATAAGAGACCTGCATTCAATCTTTCCATGTTCCAGTGTGGACAAAAGGATAAGACACCCCTGCCCGACCAAAAAATCCAACAACGAACAAATAACTTTGCTTTGAAAAGTGTTTAAAAAAGGTGCTCATGATACTTTCAGCCACAGGAGCATAATCAGGCCAACATGAGTACCGTCTACAGTCACAAGATTTCTGCTGGTTATTTCAATGGTATTAATTCTAATATTTCAAAGGTTTGATTATCCAGCCTTTTTTTCATGATACTGTTTAAGCTCTGGTCTCAATCATATAAAGCATTCAGAACAGCTCACGTCTAAATGCTGCTCTATAAACAACCCTCTTGCCTTGCACATCCAGGTACCCTACACAGCAGGACGGCAAAGACAGAGCAACAGCAATAAAAAAATGCACTGAAAGGTCCTCTGGTTACACAGTTCCCGCACAAACAGAGCAAAAAACCTTTGAAATATAATTTAAAACAGGGACAAACCAAACAAAGAATGCACTATTTAACTATCAAATCTCCAACTTTTGAAACTCAGCATAGCAACCACAACTGAGTCTTAAACACAAAGACCTCATGCTTCAAACTACACACAGAAATCACTACAATCCTCTCATTTTAGCTTTGATCTGGATTCACAGAGCACACTGTTCATTTCAACAGAAAGTTAAGCCATCTTACCTGTAGATGTTGCAGTGGTTGATCATCACAATCCAGGCACATGCAAGAGGAAAGAGAAAGGGCAACTTAGATTTGTGGAAGTGAAAATCAAATTCAGCAAATTTGGATTTTAGTCAGTCAAACCCTGAGCCATGGTGGCTCTAAAGGACAAAACAGTGAAAACACAACAATTAAAAAAAAAATCAGTACTGGCAAGAAAGTAAAAATAAACATGATTTCCCAGGAATCAACACCACACTGAAAGATGATGAAACATTCCAGAGATCAGCCGCTTTTCCGACTACACAAAGTGGGGCAACAATGTTTACTTTTGGAAATGTGTCACCCTTTAAAAAAAACACATCATTTTCCGTGAGGGTTTTTCCTCATTTGATTTCAAGTTTCCTGAATTCCAGTGTTTTCTTTGAATTACTCACGTTTCTTGAAGGCATTTTCAGGAAATGTTTGCTGCAATGTTCCACTAAACTTTGTGTTATGTGGAGTCTTTTTATATACACTACACTGCCAAAAGTATTTGCTCACCTATCCAAATAATCAGGATCAGGTGTTCCAGTCACTTCCATGTCCACAGGTGTATTAAATCAAACACCTAGGCATGCAGACTGCTTTTACAAACATTAGTGAAAGAATGGGTCGCTCTCAGGAGCTCAGTGAATTCCAGCGTGGAACTGTGATAGGATGCCACCTGTGCAACAAATCCTGAAATTTCCTCACTCCTAAATATTCCACAGTCAACTGTCAGCTGGATTATAAGAACGTAGAAGTGTTTGACAACGACAGCAACAATACTAGTTGGATTGCATTGTGCCAAGTGTAAAGTTTGGTGGAGGGGGGATTATGGTGTGGGGGTGTTTTTCAGGAGCTGTGCTTGGTCCCTTAGTTCCAGTCAAAGGAACTCTGAATGCTTCAGCACACCAAGACATTTTGATCAATTCCATGCTCCAACTTTGTGGGAACAGTTTGGGGCTAGCCCCTCCCTCTTCCAACATGACTGTGCACCAGTGCACAAAGCAGGTCCATGAAGACATGGATGATATGTTATGGATGTGCTTCTTGAAGAATGGCAAAAAATTCCCATAAACACTCCTAAACCTTGTGGACAGCCTTCCAAGCAGAGTTGAAGCTGTTATAGCTGCAAAGGGTGGACCAACATCTGATGGAACCCTATGGCCAAATACTTTTGGCAATATAGTGTATATGCATAGATACATATATAAAATACACATATACATATATACTAAATCCAACACCCAACATGAATCCATATAGCCAATCATGAATCCCTCCATCATGACTCAAGAAAAAACCTTCTGTTAAGCAGCAGGATATGTTGAATGTGGATCCCAGTCTCATGATGAACAGCAAATCCACACAATGCTGTATTGGGTGTGAGGGCGAAGGAAGGGAGGTAAGAGGAGACAAGTGGACTAAAGAACTAAAGTTAGTGACAGATCCATGAACCATAGCCCTGTCGTCTGATTGATTAGAGGTTAGCCTCTTGAGATGCTACATCTCGTTTTCAGGAGGGTCCTCATGTCTGAATGGTTGTGGTAATCATTTTATTGGAGCATAATCAATGATATTCTTACTGAAAATAAGAGTTTATGGTAGTGATGAACTCATGGGTGCCCAGACCACAAGTACATCCCTACCATATTTGTCTCTGTTAAGTATAAATGTATTAAAGGTAGACTTTTAGAGATGTGACATCCCATTTTCAGAGGGACCTCAGGCCTATGTAGTGCTAAAAATAGGTACTGTAGATGTATCAACCATGGATAGAGAGATCACGCTAATATCTACATTAACAGCTATGATGATAATGGGAATGAAATGTGGCTAAAGAAATGGCCAAATATGTGTCATGTCCGCCGTTGTTGTTGTTGCTGCTTGTTGTTATTGAACTAGAGGTGCTCCAAGAGCACAAACCCTGCAAAGACACTTCTGGGATTGTTAACTGAGTTATATTGGAAAAAATAGGAAACTGCCCTATTTGTGAAGTTAACAAATTCTTTTGAAAAAACATGGATCAAAACTGCGACACAAGTCAGTAAGATTCACAATGTCTCCCTTGTGCTATGGTCAACATCCCCATCAAAATCTGTTTTTTTTTTTTTTTTTTTTTTTTTTTTAGCTACAATGTAAAAAGTGGAAAAATAGCTAATTGAACTAGTCCTTAAAAACATCTGGATCCATATCATGATACAGATACAGATCACCAAATCTCATCAGTAGTGCAAAGTTTGATGAAAATCCCCGTAGGAGTTTTTGTCAATATTAGAAACATTCTTGTAACCATTTCTGACCTTGGAACCATGACCTTAAAAACCTGACTTTAAATGCATTAAACTGTCTGCTTGCTAGAGCTCATTAAGGCTTGTAAAGTTTGTTTCCAGACAATTTCAACAGGGATTTAAAATTGATTACAATTTCTATCCAACAAAACTTTGATAGAGTTGTATGTGTTTCCTCGGCCATATTGTGTCGAAGCAGAGTTATGAGATATAGCTGAAGCAGCAGTATGGAATGTTAAGCTTAACTTGATGCACGGTGCTGAATCTGTTGGAGTTTATGATCCACCTGTGAAGTACTTTTGAGCACCAGCGGTTTAATATTACAAGACCCAGCTACGGTTAAAGACTGGCTAGCAGTGTTGATTGTCTTTGAACTAATGTAAGTCTGTAAAAATGTAGATCTTCAATCCTGTGCCCACCACAGTGCATACTTCTCTCAAAGCAGTAGTGTGGGTTCTGGCTCAACTTGCCCCAGCAGGGGTCTCCTCACCCCTGGGTGCTGACTTGCAGGCACAAATGCAGATGTACAATATGCAGAGAGCAGGGAAACAGCAAATGAACGCTGTTTGTACTGAAAACTGAAAAACACCATTATTGACATGAGTGTATTAAACAGTGGAAATTGTACCATACAATTCACTATTTTATTGTGAATTGTTACATCCCTACTGTATGCTGCTACCCCCATTTAAAATCACATTGTGAGGATTATCATTTCCACAATATTGCTACCACTGTCAACTCTGTCCTCAAAGAAGCACCAGAGGACAACGGCCTTGAGTATTCATATCTTTCTTTAATCCCTTCAAATATTAGCTTTAAAGTCAGTGTAGTTAAGCCTTCTTATACCACAAGTGTCAAAACATTATGGCATTTTATTTGTTTGTACGAACTGGGGTTAACAGCAGACCAGCTGCCAGCACAGAGGGTCCTTCAAGTGGTTGGATAATGAATAATCAGCATTTAAACCCTGGCAATGAAAAGTAACAGTGCTGTTAAGACGAAAGGCTGGAGGAGGAATTTGACACCAGAAGAAGATTAGGGACGGTGGAGGCTCCTTAATGTGTAATGAAATAAGCTAATCACTGCCCAGGCATCCGAGCATGCTGGGTAATCTTTTAAACAATACATTACTGGCTTTTCATGTCATTACTTTGGCCTGCAGAGAAGATATTAAAACTATCATGTCTTAATTTGGCTGGAGCAGAGCTGGGGAAAACTGACTGAAAATCTCTACTATACCCCTTTTTCCTTTGAGGATTTGGTCTTAAGTCAATCACAGGGGCCACATACAGAGACGGAAAACCATTCACACTCATCCACACCTCGGGATAATTATCAATTAGTTATCAGATTTAAGCTATCAATTATCAATTAACCTACAAAGTGCGTTTTAGGACGGTGGGAACTAGAGCTGAACAATTGATTGCAAATTAGATTAAATCACAATATGGCTTGTTGCAATTTTCAAATTGCAGACAGTGCAATATTTTTAACCCAAAATGTGTTGAACATTTTGGCATTGTGATGTAGTTTCTTGCTTTTTTATGCCTATTTTAACCTTTTTTTAACCCAGTTTTTACAACTTTATGCCTATCTTGCCCCCATTCATCTCTTTTTTTGGCCACTGTCAGACCATGTTTGGAATTTTTACATGGTTTTTGAAATTTAATCCCAATTTTGCTGCTATATTCAATTTTCCTTAGTCACTTTTGAATTTTTTGGCCATTCTTTTGGCAATTTCAAACCTATCTTGCACCGAAGTAACTTTTTTTTCCGCTTTTGTACCATTTTTTTTAACCCAGTTTTTACAATTTCAAACCTATTTTGCTTCTGTTCTTCACTTCTCCACTTTTTCTCAAATCTTTTATCCTGAGATTGATTTAATGTCATATTGGTTCTACTATAAAACGATCTACTGCTTATGTTTGTTTAAGGATACATGAGATGAGGAAAATTAAAACAACTGCAGAGTAAATCGCAATTGCAATATTGGGGAAAAATATCGCAATTAGGTTATTTTCTCAAATTGTTCAGCCCTAGTGGGAACTAACCTGGAAAAAAACAAGACATGCACAGAGATAACATGAAAACTCCCAAAGACAGGCACCAACCAACTCAGGGAGTCGAACCAGCAACCTTATTGCTGTGAGACAAGAGCAACACCACTGAGTGGCACTAAATGGAGAAACACAATGATGTGTTTCCCTCTCTGTGTCTGGTTATATTTCTGTATCTTGTGAACTCACATTTCCCATCCCTATGTGATTCTTCTAATAGACAGTCCTGATAGGATGATTTTATCTGACGGTGAAATGAATGACACGTTATCTTACAGATGTTTGACTGTTCTGTCTCCCACACATTAACTTAAACTCAAAAGCTGAGGCTCAGTTGTTGAGAAAAAGGCCAAATACCAGTGTGTGAAAACTAAAGGTCAAAACTCAGGACAAATCTGCAGCTTAACATTAAAATCAGTGTCCCAGCATGCACCCTGCCTGTGTTTAATATCGGAAAACAAAAGGACATAATGTCTGTGTGACACACTATTGTTTGTGTGTTTTGGTCTTTTCTTGGAAGTGCAGCAGTGTTTGCTCTCTGATCCTTAAATTTGTATTCTGACGAGTAAGTTAGTGGTCAACAGCAGTTATTTCTGAACCGCAGGGGTTCTTCTTTGAGAAATGTCAAAGAACTTTTCCTTTTCAGTACAAAAAAACGGACATATTAGTTCAGGCTCATTCAACGAAATCCCATTAAAACCTCATGGGTTCATTAAGTTTAGAGAGTCAGAACAAAACCGCTGAGTGAGGACAGGGAGCTACGTCAATTTGATAATCTAATAAAAATGTTGTTTTTAAAAGACCTGAATCACTGATCTACTCCAAAAAGAGCAGGAGCAATATTTGATCAAAAGATTAGACATTATCAAATAAGTCCTGTGAGTAAATTAACTGAAATACATATATAAAAAGAATAAAAGCTAACTAAAGTCAAAAGATGTTATGATGTGCTGGAGCCAGTCAGCTCAGCAATAATGTCATAAAATTTCAACTTCAGTTTCATAAATAGAATGAACGGCTTATATTAACTGTTTGCTTTAAAGCAGCACTACGGAAGATCCCCGCTTGACCGGAAGGAGAACTCAACTACCCATGAGCGCTAGCACGTGCATACTGCTGTAAAGGTACAGATCTGCCGGTCGCGTGCATTTGTTTTGAAGGCGAATCACAAAAGCCAGGACTTCGCTCAAAAGTATTCTTCTGTCTTCAGCGGCTGTTTGCAGGATGGATAGCGACGAGGTAATTTATTTATTTTTGACTAAATGACGATGTTAAAAATCGCTAAGTTCAACTTGGTTTTATTACCGTGAAGTCGCCCCCGTCCTGTTGAAGCGATAAAGTGAAAAAAAGTAAAGACAAACACGAGCTGGCGATATCACACACTTGAAATAGGTCTAAACAAAACTACATACTGGTACGTTCTCAAGAATACTGTAAACGGATGGTAAACAAATCAACAAGTATTTACAAGTCCAGCAGTAACAGGGCCAAGTCGGCATCGATCAGACGTCCCTCCTCGTCTTCTATTTCACACCAGCAAGTGAACACCGAACCGATGTTTATTCTGGTCCAAGCATTCAGCTTGTTTTTCTCTCGCTTTCTTTGTTTTGTATCCTCAAAACAAACTTTTCTTTTTCTTGCGTTCTTTGCTGCCTCCGCCATGACTACAGCTCTGCGTTTGGCTTTCGCCGACACTTCCGTGTTTTAAACAAATCGGGAATCGGGGGAAGTGACGTATGCCGTAAAGCAGTCCAAACTTGGAGTTTTTAGTGTGGCAGGGTTCCCACCATCCACCTCGAAGTTACATAGCGCCAGTGAAAGCGATACAGACCACTTCAGACCACGACAGAGGTGTCATTCAACTCATTGTAAAGTGGTGGACCATGATGATGAATATCTAAGGACTATATTATGTTTCAAAAACTACATAGTGTTGGTTTAATCACATACATTCTTTAATCAAAATTTTCACAGGTTTACTACCTTAATATCAGATTACTGGATGTTTTTTATGACTCAGGCTGGAGGCGTTTGAGCTATTTGGACAGCATGAGAGGCATTATCTAAACGCATGTGGCACAGCAGGTAGGGGTGTATCGTGCAATAATTTGCTATTTTGATGATGCAAATAGTGTGCTCAAAGCTAGGCACAGGGTGCTAAGTGGATGGATCATGTGTCTTCATCACACATAGACCAGCCTGACAGTCAGCTCATGGTCAGAAAACAATTGAAAAAGAATGAAAGAACATTTTGAAACACCAACATAGTGAATATTTTGTGGTGTATCAATGTTTTCAGTGCAATAGCCTGATATTTCAGTTTTTAATCATTAATGGAAATACTGGATATTTGTTTTGTACCTTCTCCAAAAAGTCAGCAGCAAGCATTTAGTGATGTTATTCTTCTATCTCTGTTATGGTTATTGTTTTTATTTCTATCACCTGAACAGACAATAACATTTAATAATGTAGCAGGTACCATGCTCTTTATATAACACTGACCTGTTCCCTGCATATGATATTATGGACTCTTAAAATGAATAAAGAACTTAAAAAATAATTTTAAAGTTAAAAAATGTACTTCCCTGTTTGTAATACTCCAATTTACTGCAATAAATTTTATAATAACCAGTTTATCATGATACATACTGCAATGCCAGAGTCTTTCAAATATGGACCATATTATCTACTTTAACTTCTTTCTTTTATTTTAAGAGATATTTCTCCTTCTTTTCTTGTAGTTAAATTTTTAAAATGTATTTACTATTGGTGGTTATTCGAGCATAATTTCATTAACTTTTGCATTGTGTATTTTCTTTGATACATTTGGGTGTTGTAGATAAATGTGATCTTGATTTTATTTTATCTGTGGTTATTTGAAGCAAATTGAAACTGTTTAAACATAAAGTTTTTTTTTTTATGTTTAATTAAAACCTTAAAGTAAACACCACATATTTCTCACTTTTAAGATGACAATAAATACAAGCAGCTCAAGTCAAACACTGACAGCCTGCTACATATTTGTCTTTTTAAATCTCACATATATAAATGAATATAACCCTGATTTTAAAGTATGCAATCACTGTTTGTCTTTTAAGAAATTCCAAGAAAACTGTTCAATCTTTTCTGAAATTATTGAATTTTTACCCAAAGAGTTACAGCTTGTACGTCAGGCTTTGATTTTCTTTTTCCACACCAAAGCAGATTTCAGGTCACAGGGTTAAGTGGACATAAAGCGGCAGTAAGATTAGGATTAAATTACAACAAGAAAAGGGTTGAGGTACAGGACCAATCTGCTTAAGACCAACACTCAGGGCCGACGGGGGCTCAAAAGCTCTTTGTTTACTCCTCGATGATTTCCTCTAAATCATCTGATTACTTCAGTATCTGATAATCTAATAAGCCTAATGTGGCCTCTGCTGCAAAGACATACAAAGAGGGTCCTTACTCCATGAGCAGCATCGGGAGTGATCCTCCTCAAGACTAACATGCTTTTGAACACTGACGAAGCTTTTACGGAACTGCAGACACATCTTTGACTTCATATTTCCAAACGTTAGATATTCTTAGTCTTGTTTTAAAAATACAAAATAATTTCATTCTGTTATTTTACTGCAGAAGTGTTTTACCAGGACCTAATATCAAACAAGACTGTAGGGATACGCCACCTTTTTTCCTGTCTTGCCTCACTCCTGAGAACATGAAAAGCAGATAGACACCATTCTTTTCCTGCAGTAACAAGAAAGAGATGGGTAGAGCACGCCCACTGCTAACTGTGTTATGTTACTTTATCTATTTTTAGACCAAGATTAACACTTTATGTAATTTAAAAAAAAAAAAAAGATAGAAAATAACCTAAACCGCAGGGTGCATGCCCAAACCAGTGCTTGTAAGTAGGTCAACAAGTTCTTCCATGTGATTTGCACCACATAATGTGCAGTAAAAAGGAGTCACAACAAACACAAAGATCTGTTTAGAGTTGCTGAAGAGTTTTTACAGACCAATCAGTTGCTGTAGGTAGAGGCAGAGGCAGAGGCAGGCTAACACTACCTACTGACTTCCCTATTTGAGCTAAGCTAATAAGCAGTGGGTGAGCTTTGGCATATATGATCAAAAGAGCGGTGTCTATCTACTTGTCATGGACTCCAGAGTGAGGCAAGACATGAAAATTAAAAAAGTTGGTGTAACCCTTTAATAACTGTTTGACAGCACATCAAGACAAAAACTCAGTTTTCAGTAAATTGCTATATTTAATCTTCAGCAATTGATGACAAACTCTACATTGCCAAATTACACAAAAATGTTTGCAATATTTACATGTTTTTTCTTTCTCAGATATACATATTTTTAGGCAGGGAACAAAATTGAAAGATTATCAGTCATATTTTTATCGAGTAAGAGAGTAAGAACTTTCTACATTCAGCAAATATGTAGGCCATAGCCTATTTAGAAAAGTGAACAAGAATGGCAAAATATAAGCTTACATCCTTTCTGATATGATAACAATACAGAAGTCCCAAAACGTTCATGCAATTTTTTGATAAAGAAAATTACAAGCTAACTTCTATCAAAATTGCACACCACATTGGCATTTCTTCCATACCTTCATGTTGCTGATAAAACCAGAGACTTAACAATCCTTGCTCATGTTTTTAATTGCTGTTTGGGCACATATCTCACACTGCAGGACAACTTCAGAGCACAGCTGTGTTGAGGGAGAGCAAGGCCGTTGAAAAAATGGGCCTAAGCAGACACCACAGGGTAGATCTGTCAACCAGTCAGAGAAGACAGGGCCTATGTAGGGAAGGGAGCCTCAAGTTGTGTTTACACCGCAAGTAACTTTGCTGTCAAAATCGCGTCACCCACTGAAGTATCTTCGCGTGTCCATAAATACCTCATTTTGGTCATCAGCCGTCGCTCTGTGACGTCACGTCCGCTTTCACCGTGATCATATCATATTTCATATAATAGGATATATAAGTGGACATTATTCCAGCTGTATCATTTTCATTCACTTATCAACCACAAAACACTGCAGCTGATGCCCTGCAGCAGAATTATCTGTGAGTTTCCGGCGGTCCGTCTCGGTGGAACTAATGTCCTCACTGACTAATATTTCCTACACGGACATAGATTGTTACTCTGTAGTCCAGATGAATAACTGTCTGTCTAGGGTACCGTCACACCCGCACACACCACTGATTGGCTTTTGACTCACTGCCACACACGGCATCGCCTGAAAAGATCAACTGTTTTTTAACTTTAACATCACGTGAGGAGTGAAGCGATCGTCTTGTGTGCGGCAAACGCATCTCGGTAGAGTTAGCCCCGCCCCATCGTGGCTGTGCATTGACTTTGCATGGAGAGTGATCGCCGAGGTAGTACAAGCAGCATCCGGTGTGTAAGCATCTTTAAAGTGACAGGAGCTTTAACAGAGTTTACAGAGAATAGAGGTGGATCTGGTATACTCTATGTGGTTTTGTAAACACTGTGGACATACTCAGCAGTCATCTAAATTAACAGATACCTAAAATATGACAAAAATATGTCTGTGTTAAGTCCTCTGTGACTTAAAATACATACTTTGCCCTTAAGCTGGACTCACTGACTTTTAGCCAACAGAGCACGAAACAACAAGCCATGTAAAGCTAAGTCAAGTCACACAGCAAAGCAAGGCTGACGTTTGTTGAGTGCGTTGGTAAAATGACACAAGCTAAAAAAATTCTGACGTGTAAGCCGACATGCTTGGAAATGCAAAGGATAGCTGACCTCCACTTAGATTATCTGTTTTCATCTTGAAGGGGAAGATTTCAAAGATTATAACAGCCTTTGACACAACTGCTAGGTCAGAATTGGAGAGTTTTGGAGAGTTTTCTGCTCTTGAAATGATTTTAACGTGAACAGACAAGCAAAGAAACACTCCTATAGTGCAGCCTGACATTCAATATAACAAACAAGCAAAGAGATAGAGTGACACTGACAGAGAGAAAATAAAAAGGATGAGTCAAGTCCACTTCACAGAAAAAACAAAGAATAAAGAGCATAAAAGTAAGACTGGCCAACCTGCTTTCTCCTGCACACTCATACATTCAGGTCTGCAGAGACTCTGACTCTAATGCCGAACACAACAGAAACACGGCGGTAAGTCAGACAGAGTGACAACTTCCTCGCTGTAGAACTTTCTGTTTTACTTCCTCATGTGTGTCACCGCACTGATGAAATGCAGACAGAAGACAAGCTGAGCAGTTTGAAGCACAATGAAGCAAAAATCGACCGCTAATGTGGACTCATTAGACTGTCACATGAGCCATTCACCTGTCCTGGATGCCCCAAACACAAAAGGATCGTGTGATTATGAAAAACTAAACTTAGTACCGATGGTTTTAAAACTGCTCTCTCAGCCAAATCATGGGGAAGTTTTACTTTACTCTAAGTTACAAAGTAGAGCCTCTGCAGCCAGTGGTCAAAAACGCAGCCCTCCAACACAATCCTCAAACCAGCGAACAACTGATTTTCAAATATTAGACACATTAGTCACTCATAAAAAGTCTGTCAGAGGGGACTTGGGGGCAAAGTTTGACTAAACCTCTTTAAAGAATTTCTGATGTATCATGTTCACAAGGAGGCAATGATCCTGAGACACTAACTTTTGCCCTTGAACCTCTAAAGCTGCGTTCACACCGCAAGCGACCCAATTACCAAAATCGCGTTGCCCACTGAAGTATTGTCCAGCGTCCATAAATACTTCATTTTGGTCACCGTCGCCGTCAGCCGTCGCTCGGTGACGTCACGTCTGCTCAAGATTCACCATTATCATATCATATATCATATAATAGGATGTATAAGCGGACATTATTCCAGCTGTATTCTTTTCATTCACTTATCAAACACAAAACACTGCAGCTGATGCCCCGCAGCAGAATTTTCTGTGAGTTTCCGGCGGTCCGTCTCGGCGGAACTAATGTCCTCACTGACTAATGTTTCCCACACAGACATGGATTGTTACTCTGTAGTCCAGATGAATAATTGTCTGTCCATCACAGACAGGGTACCATCACACGTGCACACACCTGCTGATTGATCAACTTTTTACTTTCACATCGCGCGACAAGCTATGTTGTGTGAAAAGCGGCTGTTGCATCGCCGGAGGGTTAGCCCCGCCCCATTGCGGCTGTACATTGACTTTGTATGGAGAGTGATTGCCGAGGTAGTGCGAGTAGCATCCGGTGTGAACGCAGCATAAAGAGCTGTTTAGGGATAATGATGCAAGAGTTAATGGGATTTTTCAATGTGTTCTTGGGTGACTGCTGATAATGAGATCTGGGAACATGATTAAAGTCAAAAGGCAGATTCTTAATGACAATCGTTATGAACAAACTCATTTTCATAATTTTTACCACATCTGCAGGCAGGGCTCCAGACTAACATTTTGCATTGGTTGCAACAGTGCACCAAAACATTTTTTTAAGGTGCACTGGTACAAAAATTAGGTGCACCGAAATGTTTCATAGTGTTGCCTTTAATGGCATACGGTCACCATTTTATCACTCTCCATAACTTTTATATAATGTAAAGGATTTTTAAACAAGAATAGGATGTAAAGAAATACTTGTCTTTATTTGAAGCAAAATTATGTATAAAAAGAAAAACAGAGTGGTCAAAGTGCTTCACTGAAGGAAATTTACAAATTCAAACTAAAACATTAAGCAAAATAAAACATTTCCAAGTAAAAGTGCTTCAAGTGCTTTACTGAACTGAAATTAAATATTTTTAAACTCAAACATTTCAAGTTAAATAAAATCTTTCAAAGTAAAAAGAGCTAATGTTTAAGGTGCTATACTGAAATGAAAAATGAAATAAATATCCAGATTTTAAAACAACAACATAACATTTAACTGGATGATCTTATTCTCCAATTAATTTGGACCTAGAATACCACTTCACACTATAGTCAATATTTACAAAGCTGTGTCTTGTCTGTTATCGGCTGATTTTCCACTACCTCAGTTACTTTTGTCAACTTAAATTTGGAAGAGTGCGCCCAACATTTTTTTCTTGGTGCACCAGTGCGGCCAGGAAAAATGTTAGGTGCACTCTCGCAAATTTTGGGTGTGCGCCCAAAATGGTTGCACTCTGCAGCCCTGGCAGGTAAAGAGAGTAAAGAACATTCTGCAGAGGGACCTTCAGTCCTGTGGGTGCCCTCTGTGAGATTTGCATATTTTTGTTGGTCTTTTTTTAATTTGTTGATTATTTTGGCTGTAAAACAGTTTATGCCATGAAATTCAGCAAAAACTGAGAGGCATTCTTTAAATGTTGCATTCATCAGCAAGAGATGAACATGGAACTTGATGACCTTGACCTTTGCCCTATGACCCATAAAGAGTGAAAGAGTGAAAGAGTTTTTCAGTTTCACTTGTGATACCACCATCGTAGGACTGATAACCAACAGGCAGTCGAAATGATAAGGCAGTGTTCCTGCAGCAAAAAGAGAGAGAGAAAAAAAACAAAACCTGACAAACTAAATATCACTGAGTTACAGAAATACACCATGAACTCTGACCTCTTTACACATAAGGAGAAAGAAGATGGGTAAACAGTTAAAGTACACATCTTAGTGGACTTATCCTGGCCCAGAAACCTCTCCTATCAGTGAAAGAAGCTCAGCATAGAACCTACTTCCCCAGGAAACCGAGGCAGAAGCAACCCCCTTCAACAGCTGCCGATAAGCTGATATTATGTCACTATTGAGACCATCCTGCTCCACTGCTGCCCGAAAAACTGCTGCACTGTCCCCCCGGAGGACAGGAGGGACTGGTGAGGGCCACAGAGGGGGTGATTGGGATGACATTGGCCCTTTTAGTGAAACATACACTGGTCTTCATCAGAGGAAAACCAGCTGCATCAAGACTCCACCCACCCTGGAAATTAGCTGTTCATCAGTATTGCTGAAAATGTATCTATAATAAGATGACTGTCTTTCAGCATGTCCAAAACTGCAGCTCTTGTCAGGTGATCCCGCTCTGCACGGGTCAGTATGGGCTCGAATTTTGTAGACCAGGTGAAGGTGCGGTGCACTTGCCATGCACCACGGCTGCGCCGTGTCAACAGGATATGTCCAGCGCACTTTGCATGTTTCCTGTAGGGCGCAGAGAGGCGCAGAGAGGCGCAGAGAGGCGCAGAGAGGCGCATCCACGCCTCTGTCCCTGCCCCTGCGCAACTGCCAGAGAGGGAGGAGAAAAGGCCTGAGTGGGTTTAACACAGCTGACTGATTGGTCGACCAAATGTGTCAATTAATTTTTTTCCCCTGCAGTTCATTTCATCAGAAGAAACGTATCAAGTGAAATGGGGGTATTTTCTGGGCACCCCCATCATGTCTTAGAACACCATTTTAATGTATTTATCGTTCATTTCAATATTTTTATTCAAGAACATTTCAATATTCTAGTCGATTGGTCGATTTTTGGTTACAATTACTGAGTTTTAGTCGACCAACAATTTCTTTGGTTGATTACAGCCCTAATACATATATATATATATATATATATATATATATATATAGATATATATATATATATATATATATATAAATATATATACATATATATATATATATATACATACATATATATATATATATACATACATACATATATATATATATACATACATATATATATATACATACATACATATATATATACATACATACATTTATATATATATATATATATATATATATATATGTGTGTGTGTGTGTGTGTGTATATATATATATATATATATATATATACATATACATGAAGAGTGAGAAAGAGATGCATAGATCTGTGCACACATTCTGTCAGGTAGCAGGTATACGGTGAAAGCTGATAAACTTTATATCTGGGAAATGTTTATGCACTTAAAAACAATCATATGTAGCGCACTCTTAAACTGTGGTATTATTTTTTGATTTGAGTTCTTGTAGGCAGAGAAAATACCCTTTGTATTTGGTACAGTACTTTCCCGTTAACGTCTTTTTTTCGTCTCCGATTGTTACAGACTGTGGCTTACTGGTGGAGAAGAGAGAACTTTCTACTGTATCTAATGTCCTTAGTGACCATACGGAGCTCATAAACCCCACTTCAAAAAACTGAAGTGTCCCTTTAAGGAACAAAGACTGACCCATGTGGTTGATCCAACAGACAAGCTACTGTGGCTCAGATTGCTGAAGAAAGTACTTATTCTGATAGAGAGGACCAGTCAGGGTGGAAGGTCATATTGTTATGCCTGACTGGTGTTTACATGTATGTATAGGATTCAAGTAACAGTACTTCTTTCACAATTAACTAATGACTTAATGAACACACAGTATATGACACTGGTTTATGCAAAACAGGAAGTGATGTGGCTGTAACTTCCTGAATGGCACACAAAAACGGATCCTATGCATCACACCATCTGTTTCAGAGCTCTGCAAGATGATTATCATTTTGCACTTCTAAAAATATCTGAAAGTATGACGGAGATAAAAACAGTCTGGCAATATGTTTGCAAAAGTTAGGGAACTTTTTAGGTAAAAACTTTCCATGGAAATTAACAGGAATTTATTAAAATGGAAAAAAAAGGGAATTTACAAAACTGAAGGTTGAACCTTAACAGGGACTTAAATGATAATAGGGGAAACTATATTTTAGAAATAATCTTGACCAACCAGATGTAAGTAGTATATCTCTGCTAATCTTCAATCACATGCACATAACACACTGCTTACCACAGGGGCATTGAAGCCACACACCCTACATGCCAGAAATATTGAGGGCACATATTTGAGCCCTTGAACATGAAGTGAGGTTGAACTGATTGTTCATTAAAATAATTAAAACTTGACAAAGTTCTACTTACAAATATGTTTAAATGCAATGTCTTTAACTGTATTATTTTGCATGGATATCTGCCAATAACTAAACAAAATAGTTGGATATGATATGGTATAGTTTGTTTCCAGTTATTATCATAATATATGTACCGTGACTCTGTGCGGCTGCTATTTTGGCCAGGTCTCTCTTGTAAAAGACATTTTTAATCTCAATGGGACTTCCTGGTTAAATAAAGGTTAAAAAAATAAATAATTCCCATGGGAAGTTTTTAGTTTGGAAAAATTCTAAAATTCCCCAGCTTAACTTCCCATGGAAAGTTCCTGGAAAGGTTCCAAGAACTTACCAGAAATTTCCCACCACTATGCAAACCATATCTGGCAGTATATAAACACTTTACCCACATCTGAATAATGTTGTCAGATTGCACTTATGTTGCAGGACGGCAATACGTTAATATAGCTCAATCCCAAACTAAACAATACAAAATACATTTCTCTTCACTTCTATGAACCATTAAATGTCACAAGGATTGCATTACTTTGTATTAATGAACTAAGCACCCAATAAGGTGAGCCACTGCAGCATCTACATATTTATATCTATGCCTAGTTGCTCAAGTCCAGTGTAACATAGACTACAGATGCCAAGAAACTTCCTTAGCATCTCTGGTCTTAAAGTGAATGTTTAACTCAGTAAAGACAAATTACTTTAAAGTTAAAATGATCTTATTAGAGAATTTACTTATGTTAGCTTGCTCAGACAGCAGCTTCTGATGACCTATCTACTATACCAGGGCCCGTATTCACAAAACAGCTTAAGGCTAAAACTAAGTCCTAACTCGCCGATTTAAGAAAAAACTCAAAAATAATGTGTGTGTCAGCCCTAAATTTAGGACTCCTAAATTTCTCTCCTAAAAGTATTTCACAAAACATTTTAGTGCTAAATCAAGCTCCTAAACCCTGAGAAGTTAGAGGTAGTGAAGAGAACTCCTAAGTCAATAAGACCAGTTCAGAAAGAATCTCAGCATGGCTACTACTGGCAATTCACCTCATGATCGCGTGAACATTTTGGAAGGATACAATAACAATGAGCTTCTGTAACCTCAATCAGGAGGGTAGAATGATGGTAATAGAATAAGTCAAAGATGCAGTCACTTTACCAACAAATAGAAACAACCCAGTGGCCTCGGGTGCAGAGCCTCCTAGTAAGTGAAATACAAATATAAAAGTTCAAGTTAATAAAATTTGTAAATATACATTTAGCAAGGTTAATTTATGTGTAACATTTCTGATAATTACTGAACACACTAAATAGATTGTTAGGTTTTGTTTGATAATAACTGGTCGTACCTGTTGCAGTGGTTTGTCTTTTGAATTCTGTAATCTCTGACCTTGCCTGAAACTGTAAGGAAAACCAACGCTTCTCACAGTCAGCAGTGGTTCTGCTCAAAAGTGGGAACACTGCATTTATTTGTAAGCCAATTTGTTTACATGCTTCTTTTTTCAGTTGCGAGGTTACCCAAGATCCACATTTTCCTCTGATAAAGTTCTATCTTTCATGGACAAGTTGGGCAAGGAGGAAAAGCTGGTCTTGTGTCCAGTTTGGTTTGTGCTTTCTTTTGCCTGATGTTTTCTCTGCCATGGTTATTCCCAGTCATTAAGAGGCTGCTTATATGTATATCTGCTAATCGTTTGACCAGATACAGCTGCTTAAAATTAGCATAACACATACTTGACTAGTCAGTATATTACTCTTGGTTTAATGTTTAATCAGTAGCCTACATTATTTCTATTTGAAGGTCTTTATTACCTCCGCCAAGGAGGTTATGTTTTCGGGAGAGTTTGTCTGTCTGTCTGTCCGTCCGTCTGTCCATCTGTGAACAAAATAACTCAAAAAGTAATGGACGGATTTTGATGAAATTTGCAGGAAATGTTCAGCATGGGAAAAGGAAGAACTGACTAGATTTTGGTGTTGATCCAGATCAGTGTCTGGCCGCCATGGCGAAAAATGTGATTACTACTGAACTAAAATAGATATCATTATGAATCCAATTGCTGATGGTATGTTTTCATGGTCAAGGAATCTAAATATTTACATGAAATAAAGGTAGGACTAATATTTATGATCAAAATCACAATATGGCCAAGGACTGTGGCGCTGGCGGAGGTCTGCACTCTCCGAGTGCTTTTCTAGTTTAAATATGAAAACATGACACCTTTCTCTGAATCGAGTGAATTCTATGTAGAAAGTACTCACAAAGACACATTCCCTGTCAGCCAATCACTGTAGGCGTTGTAAGTCAAGTGATTCCTGAAACATGGCATCATCTTTCGCAACAGGATCAGCTCCACCCCTTTCTTTTAGCTTCAGTGTTCTCTGAATTCCTTAGTAAGAGTTAGTCTCAGCAGTTTTGTGAATAGGTTTTAAGAGAAAACTCTTAGTTAGGAACTTTTAGTGTCATTTAGGAGTCCTCCTAGTGGTAAGATAAAATGCTTTGTGAATACAGGCCCAGATTCATAAAAATCTCCCTGTGAACCTAAAGTCTGTCTCCTCTAAATGGAGGATGATTTTAGATGCTTAGAAATCTGATGCCGTAACCAAGGTCAAAAATGAACCACAACAGTCATTGGGGATGAGTCACAGCGGAGGGCTGCACACTCAGATTTCACTTTTCTAAAATGAGGACAAAGCAGAAAAGCCTTAGGTCACGTAAGGCAGGAGGAGATGATTGCAGAGTAGAAAATGTAGAGTTGGGAAATACAAACCTAAAATTCACTGGATGTATGTGTAAATGGACAAAAGTAAGTGAATGATCACAAGATAATGTTACAGACATGACTGCATGGGAAGAATCCAAACAAGCTTGGATAACAATCATGAAAAAAGTCACTGAGCAGACCAGGTGGCTGTTTGGGAAAGGTGTTTAATTCCTTTCTCACAAAAATCTTCCTTAGCAAAACATGAAAAAAATATGGTAAGTGTAATCAAATTATTTATTTACCAGTATGAATGTCACCTTTACATTTTCAAAGCAAGATTATAGCACCATAGTTACACTTTGGTCTTCTTCTTTCAACTCAGCACTCTCTACACACTCTTAATACTGGTCAGGAAGTAGTTAATTTAAGGTCATACTTTTTTCCCCGCTGTACCAGGGTCATGGTGACCAGCAGCAACGTACCAGTAACTAATGTGACTCTACTCCTGTTGTTAGTTTTCTTTTTCAAAAGCAGGTACAAACGTGAAAAGGGCAAACAACATGCAGTGGCAACGTCTTCTTCTTTGAATTTTTAAAGCCCTAGTATGTAAGAATCCATCTTTCAGCTCTCTAGTCCCCTCTATGGACATTCAGTGTAACTGCACTGTTGTAAATCAGAGCGCCTCACACCAACGTGCATCTGTTGGCATACAGAGGGAGAAGAAGTGATCTGACTGGACGTGCCAAGACACAAATAACCTATGTGGACTGATAAGGTACAGTCTGATCATGTTTCTTTTTGAGCAAATCACTTTTCAAGCATCAGCTGTCAGTAGTTAGCTCAGCGTTTGTATATGTGTTAGTAAATGTGTGTGCTAATAAAATACACCCCACATTTATTTGGTACAAGAGTTTATTTACTATGGCAAACTGCTACACTCTGGGTTTATTTGGGACCCCATGATTAATAGGAACCAGGATGTTATTTGGTATCTTACAGTACATAAACTCATCAACCACTTCATGAGGTGCACCTTGATGGTGCTTTTTTGGACCCCTTTTGTCTTTCGACCTGTCTTAACCCTATAAAGCCAATTGTATTATATTTGATACATACTTTCATAATACCTCTATCTACTCCATATGATCAAGAAATTACCAAAAAAACATGTGAATACAATCTGATAAATGATAAAAATGTCCTCAAATGGATTATCAGTTGCCAAAAACACCTAATGTATCAAATGAGATACAAAAAATCTACATGTTGAATTTAATGGACATTATTATATTTTTAAGATTTTAGCAGAAAGTGAAACAATCAGTACAACTCCAAAAAAATAAAATTTTCTGGCTATAATCTCTGGTCTTGGGCCTTAAAGAGTTAATTCTTTGTGGCATAGATTCAACATGACGTTCAAAACATTCTTTTAGAGATTTTGCTCCATCCTGACACGATAGCATCAAGCAGCCTCTGCAGATGTGTCGGCTGCACAACCATGAAGCAATGGATAGTAACTCTGTGGTCCAAAGGAATGATCCTGATCAGCAATAATACTCAGGTAGGTGTGGTGTTTAAACAAGGATCACTTGGCATTAAGAGAAAATATCCTCCACATATCCTCATTAACCACCACCAGCCTGAACTGCTGCTAGAAGACAGGATGAATCCATAGTTTTAAATTATTCACACTAAATTCTGACCCTGCAGTCCAATTGTGAGATTCATCAGATCAGGTACCATTTCTTAAATATTCTATAACTGAATTTTGAGCTCATGCATACTGTACTCTCAGTTTCCTGTTCTCTGCTGACAGGAGTGGCTCTTGTCTAGAGCTGGAACGATTCCTCGAATAATCCCGATTATTCGATTACAAAATATCCTCGAGGCAAATTGTGTGCCTCGAAGCCTCGTTTAATATATCATTATACATATAAAATATATATCTGGACTACTATACAGTGCACGGTGTTTGACACAGACGGTCATTTCTGTGGCACAACGTGCCTGCTACCTCCGCTGCTGCGCGGCTTGTAAGATCATGAAGAAAGAGAAAAGAGAGGGACAGAAAGGAGAGAGTCCGCAGAAAAAATGGCGGGGAGTGTCCCAAGTGTGTGGTCACTACAAGAAGGGACGAAAAGAAAACACAGTGCAGTGTGTCTGACGTCAAACGGAGTTAGTTTAGCACGTAGCTTAGCATGATAGCACGTCGCCACTGCTGCAGCACGCCAACAGTAAACATCGGGTCTGTGCTCAGTCCTCAGAGCGACACAACAGGATGACACTCATGATACATCAACAGAAGCAGCTAATGTGATCAATAACTGAGATATGGGCGAGTAAATAACCTACTTTGATTATGGCTCCATGTAAAGGCTGGTTCAGAACGTAAATCAATGCAGAGGCTACTTGCCCAGAATCATGTGTATTTTGTTCACATACTTTTCACATCCAATAACTAAGTTGTTAATTTAAGTGACCTGGCTTTTCTGTTTTGTGTGTTACTAATAATAATAATGTGTAGTGATTCAATGTATAAAAAAAATAGCAGTGAGCGCAATGTAACCGTTATCCGACTAATCGATAAAAATTTGACAGAGTAATCAATTACAAAAAGAATCAATAGCTGCAGCCCTACTCTTGTCTTCTAATGCTGTTGCCGGTCTGCCTCTAAATTTGACAAGATTGGACAGCATGACCAGCCATGCCACATTTTTAGACATGAAATCAACAAAACCCTCATCTTGTTACTGTCAAGATGCTCAGTTTGAACTTCAGCTTGACCATGTCTACATGCCCAAATGCATCATGTTACTGCCATGTTGTTGGCTAATAAGGTGTGCCTAATGAAGCGTATACTGACAAATTATCATTGCCCTGCCATCTATTCATTTTGAAAATGGACAAATTGCCCAGCCCTGAAAGCTCAAGCTCAATCTCAACTTTCTTCTCTTGTAAAATGTCAGACATAAACGATGACATGTGCGTATATTTATTTTGTGATGAGAAAATCTCCACACCAACACCTGGGAAACACCTGGACCATCTGGGGAGCTCCTTTCCTGGTCTGGATTATATTGGCAGCATCACTCTCAGCGTGAGGAAACTGGGAGTCTTGTGAGGACAGAGGATCCACAAGAGGAGGAACAGAGAGGGAGATCCTAGAAGGAACTATAAGCCGAGCACACGCAACAGCCTCAGACGGAAAGAGCACGAGCAGGCGAGGCAGCGTGCCAAAGCCGAGCTGCTGGAGTGCCTTCAAGTTTGAGTGTCCTTGAATGACCCAGACACAGTTTTGAACTTACACTCCAAAACAAACCATACAGAGAGCTAAGGAACAATCCCCTCCAGTCTGAATAAACCCACGAGGAAGAATCTGCTCAAGCCGAGGCCCGAACTTTAAGCCGAAAGCTTAAGAAAACATCCAGGGATAGAGGATAATATTTTAAAGAAACAAGCTACATGATGTTCTGGGCAAAGTTCACTTCTGGAAGAACAAAATTTAAGCTTGATGAAACAAGCCTTAAAGAAACCTAATACCAGCCTCTTAAACTGTAAAATTATAATGAATGAAAAGATACCCAGGGGAATCAAAAAGAGTCTCATTTTCTCCTAAAAACATCATCACTTCATGTTCACATGTGGTTGTTGAGGTTTGATTTTTTTTCCTCCTCAAGCCCAAAAGTAACCATAATTACGCATGTGCTGAAGAACAGGGAGGATGATTTGTTCTATCTGTGTGTCTGCTGGTGTTTGAGCTGTTCTCTTTTTCCTGCAGGAGAAGAGTTTAATACTGGAGATGTGTGATGGCTGACACATGTGCCAATGGTACTGCTGTTACAGACTAGTTTTGGACATGTCTTCTTCCTGCCACAGCCAAAGGCCAATATGGATATGCTGTATGCCAGCTCATCAGCTGCTTTATTACGCATACCCATTCACTACAATAATGCTGCATTGAAACATCACCTTATAGTAGCTGATGTTTGTTTACCAATGTTGAGAAATGGAAACAAAATTTCAAATAAGAAAAAATGTTTATGCATTTCAAACAATCGCCAACATAGATTCACAAAAATGTGTAGCTTGCTCAACTTAGTCCAATGTAGGTTGGACCGCTGATAGCTTTACAGGGCTCTTATTTTGTAGACCAGGCGCGGTGCACCTGCCCTGCGCCTGCACTAACAGGGTGTGTCCAGCGCACTTTGCAAGTTTCCTGCATGGCGCAGAGTCGCGCATGCAAGCCTCTGTCCCTGCTCCAACGCAAGTGCCAGAGAGGGAGGAGAAAAGGCGTGAGTGGGTTTAACACAGTTGAGTGTAGCCTTCAGCAATTAAATGAACGTCTCTCCTTGCCTTTAAATATGCTGTAGGTGAGACGCAGCGACAAATTCACCTCATAATGGACAAAGGGGTTAGCAGCAGCTCCAGGAGACCAAACTTTCCTCAGAAGGAAACTGATGTGCTGAGGACATAACGTCCTCCACCCTCTATGAGGGCTCATGGAGGGCTTTGGTGGGATTGAAGTTGGGACGTTGGTTAAGGCCTAAAATATCATATATAATAGTAATCGCTTTCTCTTCTAAGGAGGAAGAGGAAAGAGACGCGCTGAAATACAATTTATTTTTCCCATGAATGATTTTGTGTATCTTTAATGTGACTGAATAAATTGTGGCAAAAGCATATAAGGACATTTAAGTACAGAGCTGTGCAGCGAGGTGGTCTCTCCTCTCCCCTTAGCGCTCTGCTGCTCCAATTGTTAATACTACACATGTAGTGCAGCCTCTCTCCGTCTTAACTCCTGTAATGTCTCCTTCGTGAGGCTAAAGTGGCATCCATGGCGTAAGGCTATGTTATGTGGCACGTAACATGTAAAAAAAAAATGCACTGACATTCTGGAGACCTGCCTCTGATGTTTTGGTGATGTGTACACACTGCACACCTGTCAGCCAAATTACTGCTGTGACAGGTGCGCTTCCCCTGTGCCGAGAAAAGACTATGTTGGAGCTGCCGAGCTTTCAGCGCACCTTCTGCACAGCTTTTTGGTACCAAATTGTCACTGCACCAACCTGAATCTGTCGTCACCTCCCCCTGGTGTGCTGCCACACCCATCTAGCGCAGCCAGTTTACCAAATTGCCAAATTGGCAGCGAATGGCAGTGCGCCGGATGAAATCACCACTGCGCTGGGTTCGCTGGGCTCCGCCACCCTGCGCTGTGCCACGAAATTAGGGTCCACAAAGTCACCAAAAAATGAATGCATATGCCATTTCACCAAGTGCATCTGCGGGTCTCAGTGTTTTGACACCACGTCTAAAGAAGGAAAGACAGATGTCCCCAAAAGTGAGCCTCATGCCATACAACATGAGTCTGCAGGTGGGTAGTCCCAACTTTCAGCAACAGAGTTGAATGCAGCTGTAACTGAGGGTACAGAGGAAGTAAAGGTCAGCTCTTTCTGTCATATACAAGCCTACTGGATAAATTTTATGAAACTTTTAAGAATGTGTGTAATATATTGACATACCCATAGGCCTGTGCTCAAAATATTGATACTGCTATATATTGTCACACACTCCTTGGGGATGCATGTATCATGTAATGTTAACAATGGCACAGTTCAAACTCGAAGCCAAGCTACATGATGAAGCACATGTTCAAAATTTGAACTTAGGTCAACCATCTTTGAGGACCTGAATTTAAGTTTCTTAAGTTGTGTAATCATTTAAAGAGGACATATCATGCTGATGCATGATTTAATACTTACATATAATATAATAAATTTGAAAACAAGACCTTACACCCCCTTAATTTTCAAAAAATGAGATATTGTATTTTTTCTGATATCCTAGAACGAGATTTGATGCCTCTGAAAATAGGTCATTGTGAGATGTCCGGGAGATTTCAAACGTCGTGACAACACGAGGTACCTTTCTTTTTATTGGAGTGAACTGATAAAACACTTCCTCCTCTGTGATGTCTGGTAGCCACAAAATCGTCAACGAGGAACACATCCACCAGCAGGGGTATATAGGTCCCTAGCTCACATTCACTCATTACCAGCTCTGGCCTGTAGGGGGACTCAATATGCGGTCGCTGCATTGAGCCTGCCGGAAAATACAGTAGAAGAAGAAGAACAGGCTGGCTCTACCCCCGATAGAACTGACCAATCAGAGCACAAAGGGCTGTGACACTGCGAGGTAACTTTAGGTCAGCCTTGAGACCGAGTGTTTCAACGTGGGCTTCAAAATGGCCTAAAATGAGGATATTGAGAACACTATTGTGGGGCAATGAAGGAACTAAATGACTTGTACTGATGGCAGAAATGCTTTACAGGCATCCTAGTCTGGCATAGTGAAAAGGAGAAACAAGCATGACATGTCCTCTTTAAAGCTCGTCATTTTTCTGATTTTTCGGATCAATTTATGTGTATCAGGATACATATCGTATCGTGGCCTCAGTATTGGGATAAGTATAGTATCGTGAGGCTGCTGGAAATACCCAGCCATAATGCTCAATGAATATCAGCGTTCCCCAACTAATGTTAACTTAGTTCTGTTTTCTCTGAGTAAGCTTGACGTTTCCCTAGACATCTGCAAAAGTTTGACAAAACACTAGTGCATAAATGCTGAATATGCCTGTCAAATAGTGGTGAATCAATTAATATATTGATATATTGATTCAGATATGAAGACATTCTCATTTTGAAAACTGCTGAACGACTGGGATTTTCACGCAAAACCATCTCAAGAGTTAACAGAGAACAATCCAAAAAATAGAAGATATGCATTTTGACATTCAAAGCAGTAATACCAAGATGATGGTAGAAACTGTATAATCTGGAGATGTTTGAGATGACAGGAAGGCAACAGTAACTCAAGTAACAACTTGTTACAACCAAGGTTTCAACACCTCAAATCTTGGAGCAAACAGGTTACCAGGTGCCACTCCTGTTATCTAAGAGCAGAAAACTGAGGCTACAGTCCACACACTCCTGCCAAAATTACCCTATGGAATACTGGATATGATTAACTTGGTCTAATGAGGCTGTATTTCTGCTGTCAGATGGTATGGTCAGAATATGGTGGAAACAACAGAAGAGCACTGATCCATCCTGCCTCCTTCCAGCTGTTAAGGTTGGTGCTGGTTGTGTGGTGGTGTGGAGTTGATGTTCTTGGCATACTTTGGGCCACTTGGTACCAATTCAACATTTCTTAAACACCACAACTGACCTCAGTATTGTTGGTGACAAAGACCATCCCTGTATTACTACAGTGTACTCATCTTTTGGGCCACACTGTTGTCATAATCTGATGGTTACTTACAACAAGATAGTACAAAGCTTGAATCATCCCAAACTGCTTTCTTGATCATGCTAATAAGTTCACTGTACTCCAGTGGTCTCAACTGTAACCAGATCTCTGTGCCACTGAGCACTTTTAGGATGTTTTAGATGAGGGGATTTGCATCATGGTGATCATGAAGCTGACAAATCTGCTGAAACAGCTTGGCAGTAACGGGCCAATAACGGACTGAAACCTCTGAGTAGTGTTTCAGCACCTGATGCAGCTCTGACAGCAAAAGGAAGTGAAAAAGTGTATTTTGTGCATCTTAAGAAAATCTCACCACATGCAGGATAAGTGTGAGCAATTAATTACCTACCCTAAGAACTGCATTGGATAACAGCCCTAGAGAACAATCAGGACTAAAATCTGCACAGTTTTGGTTGTAGGAATCATCAAACACCAGCTCCATGTATGATTCATAAAATATTAGTATTCAGGAAATTCTAGCTCATGAAAAACATGTCACAGCAGACCTGAGTACTGTTCCTGACCTTGTCCATCCACAATCTTAGAGTCTTGCCAAATGACAAATCTACACATGACAGCAGGAGTTCAGATCAAAATCCCCAACCACCCATTTGAAAATGGCAAAACTTATCCATGACTCAGTAATGGGCTGATGGCCTGTGCCCCCAAAACCTATTATTATAGCTAAACTAAAATTGATACATTGATGAACCAAGGACTTTGTGAAAATAAAGAATGTTTAAAAACCTCAAGGAAAATTAAATGTCTGCATTTTATTCTGCAACTAATAATTAAATGTTAGAACAGCCTGGTGAAGGACACTGGTTTAGACCTGTACACTTTCTGGTTAAAAACAGTATAAAGCATATTTAAGCAGAGTCAAAAGACCTACGATTAACTGATTTTACTGATTTATAACAGTACATCAGTGGCTTCATGTATTTGTAAATTAACACCTCACTCATCATTTCCAGGCACTGTGTGCAATAAAAAACAACACCTGGACACTGAAGCTGGGTGTTAATTTCTTTACACTTCAATATTTTTATCTATTTTAGCAGCTGACTGTATTAATTGCCCTAAAATGAAGGTCAGGGCAATATTTAAAAACAAATCTACATTGAGTAAAAAACATATTAATCTAGTTTCATTACACCCTGCAGCACAAACAGACCTTGAGAGACTCAACTGTTTAAAACACATTATCTGTGGTTTTAAGAGGAGGCTGCTTGTATGCCTGATTATGAGCAGAGATGATTTTCCCCAGCAGCACTGCAGTGCCTCACTATCGACTGGCAACCACTTAAGGGTGTATCCCCCCTTGCTGGCATAATCCCAGAAAAAGAAATACACACACACGATTGAAAAGTTTCCCATAACATGGAGCTACATTTATGAATCATATATATACTAACAAATGCAACCAGTAATTATACTCACAGAATTATCTTCAGGCTGTCCAGTGTGTTTCACATAAGCAGTACAAAGTGTGCCAAGGATTCCTTCCGTGAATGAGAATGTAAACTGTTTGCAGCAAAATCTATTTTGTATGCTGTTAATGGTCAACCATGAACATACTGAAATGTGAGTGGCTTAGTTTTGACAAGAGATTTAAATTTTAATTATTTAGGTATTGCATTACACTTGTGGAAGCATCTTCAATTAAAAAAAACCTTCTGATTTGAGCACTAAGATATTACTTACAGTCTCCCCTGTATGTCCCTTGTGTATGGTGGAACAATAAAAGGAGAGGAATTAAATAATTGAGCTGAATTCAGACCAAACCCGGAACTCCACTGTGTGGACTGCAAGTCACCCAGCATGCAATTATTTAAAGGGACTGAGAGTAGACACTCTGATTGGACTGAACTATGTTACAAGCGAAACTCACCCAAATCTAATCTGATTACATAATCCATCCACCTGGCCTTGTGCCAAGAGTTTGTGCTGTCAACATAGCAAACTGGAAAAGCACTCGGAGAGCACAGACCTCCGCCAAGATAAAATACTGGATCGCCACGTGCTCCAATATGACAGCCGAGTCGACGCTCATATCTTTCTTTGTGGAGAAGTCCTTTGCTGGCATTGCAAGGGAAGCTGGGTAATGTAGTGACATAGGCTTAAAAAATGTTGACGACAGTTTTCAAATAAACAGTTCCCATAATTATGTAAAGGGGGCAGAACCCTCACAGCAGCGTCGGACAGATAAATGGGATTTGCCATTATAAAGATCAATTATTTTTTATGACTTCAATCTAGATCAGATCTAGATGAAATTGACTGTGATGACAGCTAATTTATATATATTATCACGTCAATTTTTAAGCTAATCCATCAAGTGATGTTAGATACATGAATTTTTAAAATATGGTCTAAGTTAAATCATGGAATTTTTTCGCAAATTTTGGGAACTTCTTGTATCAAGACAAATATGTGGATCATCACCAAAATGTACTGGCTTCCTTCTTGGACCAAACCACACCTCTGTTAAAATCTTCATGTATGTCCATCCTATATTTTTGTGGTACCTTGCTAACAGACCAACAAACAAACAAACACCTATAATCAAACACACAAACTGAGAAAACATCATCTCCTTGGAGGAGTTAAAATATGGACCATCAAGCCCCAGTCCACAATGTACCCCAGCATTAAACAATGCACTTCAAATGTAAAACAGGGCCTTATTATTCATGAATTCTTAAAGGAAACATCATTAACTTCCGCACAACTGTCTACTCCGACTTAATCTGACTTAATTTTCAATGTTGCAGGCCTCAGGTCAAGGTCATGGACTTCCATGATCATCCTTTGTTTTTAAATGCCAACATGTGAAACCCCATATCATACAAATGCTACGGATACATTTCCCTCAAACTCTGAACAAAAATCAAACGTGACACACACATGAACGAACTAGAGGACAGAAGTCAGAGTCATGAAGTTTTCTGGCCATCCTTTGTGATGACCTAATTCGATTTGGTGGTCATATGTCAAAGGTTATCAGCATCCATGTCCCTTATCTGCTCATTCAAAAATGTGTGCCTGATTTTTCCTTAACTCAACACAAGATGATATAGTTTGGGAAGGACTGAGTCAAATGTCTTTGGGCCTCATGATCATGCCTTGCTTAATGTTAAGAATTCTGTGAAGGATTTCTGTCAAACTTTGCTCAAATGCTTCTTTGACTTGATGGTACGGTCCAAGGCCTGGTGACTCACCATTGTACTTCCCCTCTCTTGTAGATTCATAAAATGGCTGCGCATTAGTTCTAGTTTGTTTAAGCTTGGTGGTGTATAAGTTAACTTTGGATAATGTTTGCAGGGATGGTATCAATAAAGTTTTGTTTGTTCTTTGAAAACAGCAAACAGGAACAGTTCTTTTTATTATCTTAATATTCCCAGCTGCTGCGAGCACAGCATTTTTTATTTTGTGCTCAAGTTTTATGCCAATGCAAAAATGAAATATGATAACAAACACTTGAAATCAGGATCAGGCTTGGTGAAAGCATTGCTCAGTAGCACAGAGAAGAATAAAAAACCCAAAATCCGGTGCTGGTTTTCACACCCAATCTTTCCAGTGCTGAAGTCACGCAAAGTTTAGGTTTATGCCTTTTTGACCACAAACCCACCGGTACATGCAGTGTTGGTTTTTATGAAGCAGTTTCTTGTTTCCTTAATGAGCTTCTTCAGCCAGAGACTCGTTACAGCAGAGCATATTTGGAAACCTGACATGGATAAACTAACACTATGAGAGGAGTTTAACAGCAGAGAGGAAAGAGAGAACATCAGACCGAGGATGTTACAACATGGAGCCTGAGGTCGTGTAACTCTTCAACAATAAAACATGTTTAATAGCTTTGTTTTTTTTTGTTTCTATAAAACACTGATGGCTGTTTTGAAGCTGTGAGAGTCTAGGCAATGTTTGATCGTCATATCCTTTAAAGATGCCAGTTCAGCATTATTTAGACTATTTCAGACTCATGCCACATACATCTGTTACAAGTCTTTATTTCAAATTAAGTTCTGTATATCAATAATTTAACTCTCCAAACATGTTCACAGTTTGTTCCTGCTTTCCTGTTTACATCGATTGGTGTCACAAGTGTTTTTTTTCTATAAACATGCCAGTATGTGGCTTGTGTACATGAGGCTGTGTGTAACTACCTGTTGTGTTAGAAGTAAGCTACAAACATGGATGTAATTCTGAGAGTTAATGGTGCTATGAGGAGAATCTATTACCGGCAAAATAAAGACTGCTACCCATGAGCACGCGCAGCAACTGTCGTAATGCTGCGTTTCAGTAACCTCGGAACTGGGAGTGACATCATCTCCGACTTATCGGCGTTCCAGTTGAAGTCAGAAAAAAACATGTCGATCTACCAGGCTATTGTTAGCCGTTGTTAGCACACCCTGCGTTGTTGCTCACAAATACCACATGAAGAAAGAAATTATCACTATGGCAGCATTTTTGTAAATATAAGTCTAACAATACTATGTATACAGCTGATCTAGAGCGACACACCCCAGTCAGAAGTGCAAATAAATTGATTATTACAGGAGCTAAATAACTGTTCACACTGGGGGCATCCATCTTCCATTGTCAACTCGGGGGTGGCGAGGTTTCACCGAGTTCCCAGTAGGAAATTCAGACTTCAGGGGACGTTCCAGTTAAGTGTCCTACTCGGAACCTGGAAATTCCTACTTCTGACTACAACTGGAACGCACCACAGACGTGACTGAAGCCAAAGAGTGCGTTTGTTGTGATGCTAATGAATGAAACTCGGATCTTCCTCAGAACTCTGCATTGATTTACAACTTCTTTTTTCAACAATTTACAGGATGCAAAGTGACGAGGTAATGTATCTCTTTCTAGTTACGTAGCGGTAGTTTTTGATGTGTGACAACAAGCAATTTTTGGAAAACTTATTATCATAGTTGTAGCCGGCTATATATGGCTACTTACAGCCCGGTGCTCTAAGACGTGTAATATAAATAATAAAATAACATAAATTTGCTCTAGTTTTAATTGTCTTGTTCCTGAAGTTGAGTATCCAGGCCAGTCCAGCCCTGTCCGACCCAACCGGAATAGCAAGGAATAAGGAATAGCATTTATAGATAACCTATTGAGATGCTATAAAACTCATCTTAAAGCGTGTATTTCGATCAGGCATATATCTAAAAGTGAGATTTTTTTGTAATTACTTAGAATCTCCTCACAGTCTCTTTAAAGTAAAAAAACAAAGACAATAATCAATTTTATCATCTGTATCCAATTTCTATAATATTACTAAGGACTAACAAAAACAGAGGAGGAACCCTCCATTGATTCCCATTGAAGTGTTTCTACCTTTGTATCAAAACACAACAATCAGTGGATCATTTATGAGAAGGAAGTTATCAATTTGAATTGGTCACCAGTTGAACTACTACACCAAATGATCTCCTTGTTTCTGAGAACTGAAAGAGAATTTATCTGTGATCAGCATGATCAGTCATGTTTGTGTCTGGGCAGTAGTAATAAATCAACCAGATGTCATATATTAGAGCAATCTTATTTTTAGAATTATGATAAAAGAAAATGAAAGCTTAAATGAGAAAGCTATGTAACACATTTCAGGAAAAATCAAGTAATTAGAAAAGTTGGAAGGAAAAGGAGAAAATTAAGCTTCGAGAAAAAATATGTTGAAAAATGGATTCAGTATGACTTCCACTTAATGAGGTTAAATCAAACACACAAGCAAACAAACAGAAGTCTAAGAAATACCTCATTAGTCTAGTATTTCACAAGAAAGACAGAGCTTGGTTCTAGTTTAAAGAACAAAAAAACCTTGCTCATCAAAATTCCTCCTTCACACATTTATCACATCACAGGCTCCCTGCTTTTTCCTCAGAAGAAACAATTTCACTAAACTGATCAATTTTTTTTCTTGATAATTTAATCCAATGATTTATTTAGTCACTGAGCCAAAGTTGGGAGCATCTGGCTCATAGTCCTTTAATCCTGCCAAAGATGACTGAATAAACACCAAATTTAACATGAAATTACTTTTCTCAGTTTTTTGAAACTTTTAAATTTATTGTGTTTGGGGTGGTTTTCAGAATCAAAGCTCTGGATCAGCTCCAGATGGTCCTGCCTCTGTGCCTACAACAGGCCAGGCTGAAGGCTCTAATCATGGGGTTTAGTTGATGTATGTGTTCACTTCTTGTAAATGCAATATATCCAGAATACTTCAGGGGTAATATGCACACTTGAAATGAACATCCACTCTGATTTTTGGATATTGTACTAACAGTCTTGGTGTTATATGTCAAAGGTAAGGGTCATGTTCTTCCCTAGATGGTGCTAACCATATCCAGATTTTACAGGATTTTCTTCAAACTATGCACAACTATACACTCAGACTAAATGATAAAACTAGATAAGCTGAATGACCACAAACCTCTGCAAAGGTATTTTTGAGACAGCTGTTGCAAACATGTGGAAAACTGCCCTATCTTGCATTTTTACCAAATCCTTGATTCCAGATTTGAATCACTGCCAGAATTTGTTTAATTGGTCTTTGACTCATTTCTGACCTATCCTAAAAGTTCAAATTCCATTCACAACTTAAGGGATTTTCCTGTTTGACTAAAAAGTAAAACTAACAGTGCTTGTAAAAGCAACCACCTTGGTAATAATAAAATTAGGAGGGGGGGGGGGGGGGAGCTGCACTGGTCCTCTATGGATATGACATTTGTCATTTTATTATTCAACTTAAATGAAATCCTTGCTTGATAGACAACCAACAGTATAATGTCAGGATATGGGATTTCTTCAAGGTCAAATATTCTCATGTCCATTCCTTGTTTGGGAACACAATGTCTTCAGAATGCTTCTAGGGATGTCCCACGAACCTGAACCAAAGATCCACACTGACTCAAGGCTGCACTAGATTGATGGCTGGGACTGAAAGTCATAGGCCTAATTTTCACTTCTTGCTTTTAATGACCATATCTGAATATATTTTGACTATCACAGTTTATTTACAGAGACTGCATGTGCCTCTATTTTGCTGTTAATGTTCATCTACCCTTTGGATTTTTCTGAGGGTAAAATATGTCTATATATGTATGTAAGCGTGCATGAATATGTACGTGTGAGTCCATGTATGTAAGTATTTATATATGTGTGTGTGGGGGTGTGTGTGTGGGGGGGGGGGGGGTGTGCGTGTGCTTGTGTGTATATATGAATATATAAATATAGGTATTGTACATATTATAACATTGATGGAACAATTAAGTCTTTTTTCCATGAAATGATCCAGTTTTATTTTTCAGACATGGATTAAAGTAGATAAAAACTAATAACATCCTCATATTTTTATAGACTGGGATGCTAAATTGTCAGTTAATGTTTAATGGGGATAGCTGGAATTTAATTCATTTTAACTTATTCTCAATCCTTAAAGACATGTAACATGTATCCAAGTGCTTATATGCTTTTGTCTGTACTTTAATATTTGCCTTTTTTTTTACAGGTTGGAAATAAACAGTGAAATTAGCATGCACAACATTTGATTTTTGCAGATATCAAATTTCCAGGGTCACTGTTGCTGTGGATGTTTTATCTCAGGCACAAAGTCACCACTTTACCAAACTGATCTGTTCCTTTAAGGTTGACAGAACAATAAAATGACTTTATTTTCACAGCACCTTAAAAGCAGGTTTACAAATTGCATTGACTAACGAACAGGAACATACAGAAGACAAATCATGAGAGTTTAAGGACAAAAATAACTACTGTTACTCCACAAGAAAACAATTTAAATCAAAGAAGCATTACAATCATAAACAAACAGCAGAACAAGCTGACCACAAGAAGAACCTCAGAGGAGGAAGCAGGAGTGCATCTGGTGTCCCTCAGACCAACAGTGAAAATGAAGGGACATATTTCAAAGAGCACGAGGAAGACTTGAAACCCAAGAAGTGGGAAACAATCCAGACCCGGGCACCCGACATAGTCCAGAACACACTAAGGGCGTTTTCACATTAGGTCCACTTGTTTCGAACCGTGCCACGGCGCGGTTCGCCATGGGTTCGCCCCCCTCCCTCTCCCCCGCTGGCTTGTATTCACACTGGCAATATCGAACCATGCCCGAGCCCACTTGTGTATTTACTCAGTTTGAAACAGCAGGGGGCGATGTGCACTACGGAGGAGAACGAAGAAGAGACTACCATGGCAACCATTTCCTACACCGAACAACCAATGTTTATGTTTCGCTCTCTTCTACATTGTCCTTCAAGTGTGTTTTTTTATCGTGTTTGAGACGGCATCAGTGACCTTCTGGACCCTCGTAAATCGTCATAATCCTCAACCAGAATAAACAAATCGACAAATTGAGTAAGCAAAAGATTCAACCGCGGGATTAACAGGAAGTAATGTATCAAAAGCAGATTGGTTCGGACCACTTTGTTTCACACCAGTGAAACCGTACCAAATGTAGGGAGATGGAGCGGATCGAGACCACCCCTTCTTGAAGGTCTCGGACTACTCCGCTCTGTCTCCAAACGAGCTAAGTGGATACTGGAAGATGACGTCACCGACTGCCGGCTACTGATTGGTCAGATAATGTCGTAATCGATGAGTCATGAGTGCGACGACCTAGCATGCTAGTGGTAGCTACCATTAGCTTACCCTCATAGTCTTTTCTTTGCAGCTGGATTGCTCTCGTCCTCGGCTTCATTCTGTTGTATAGCTTCCAAAACTCTCCTGTGCTTCTCAAGGGGTATTTCTTCTTACCACATGCAGCCTTCTTCTGCTTTCCTTTTTTATTCGGTTTGTGACAAAAAGCCACAGATTGTTGTGTTGCGCTCAAAATGACGTCACCACAGAGCCGCTCAGCCGTTTACAGCAACACTGCACCCCGTTGGGCAGGCGACTGGGGCTAATGGAAAAGCAGGAGTAGAGTAGATCCAGGTAGAGTCGAGTAGAGTAGAGTAGGGCTAATGGAAAAGGGCCATAAGATAATTATCTCAAAAGTTTGCATAAATATCAAAGAAGATTCAGGGATTAACTACTTTAATGTTGAGGGTCCTGTGTCTGAGGTCAAGGTGAGGGAGCCTCATGTTCACCCCTTGTTTCTGAATGCCATGTCATTTGCATAGCTGTATGGATTTTCAATGGTTCACAGAAATATCCACTCTGGTTAAAGAAGTTCACAGGTCAAGGTCATTACCTTTATGGCCGTTCTTTTGTCCTCAGTACTATTTTGAGACAATTCTGTTTACATTTTCTCTTAGGCCTGAAACCATCGAGTGGTCCGTCTACTTCTTTGTGCAGCCACAGAACAGACAGCTGGATTTGCTTAACAAGATTTTGGGTTCATTGGATTTCCCTACTACAGTCAACCTTTGATTATCTGTGCTCCTTTTCTCACTGTGATTGCTGATGTGGCATAAACTTGAGGACAGTTGTTGAAATGATTCAAAATCTCCTCCAGCATCACCCAGCTCTTGTCAGTGAGCCATGAGAGCAGTTGTTTCTGACAGCTGCAGAGTACAGTGTGTGCGGCCAAAAAAACATCACACCACCCGCAACAGTTTGGCACGACAACGGCCTCTTCGACATGATCGCAGCTACCCGGTATTAAGAGGAGGGAATAGCTTCTCCAGTGTTGACAAATACAGTATGTAGGTCAAAGATATTATTCAGATAAATCATGGTGATGGAAAACAGTATATTCATAACAGTCTTTATTCAAGTCGAGATCTACTTTCTGGGATGTTTTGGATAGTTCAGAGGCTGAAGTTTATGGTGTCTAATTAAAGGAAAATGTCACTCTCTAGGGCAGGGAACTATGAGCCAAAACACTCCACAGGATTATTTGTTTGAATTGTGAGTTTGTGGGTCTTGAAACTCATCTTAAAATTTTGTCCTGGACAGAAATAATCAGCTGCTCTTCAATCATGTCTTTTGTTGAATTGAAAAAAAAAAAATACAACAGAAAAGAAAAAACAATGATCAGTTGAATAACACTGAATACATAATGTTGAGAGGCAGCTAGATTTGTTTTCTTGACAAGTGAAAATAATTCCATTAGATACTTTGTGTAACTCAAAGCTAGAGTTGGAAATCTGATTTAGATGCACTTTTTGTAACACTGGTTAAAATGGTCTTTATGACCCGATAGCAATCAAATCATAATATGTTCTTAAAATAGAATATATCCACTATCTACAGCAGGAGTTAAACAGGGAAAACACCAACCAATGAAACCTTTGGAACCCACATTTTTAACCCAATCAAATCCCGTCACCGTTCTGCCCTCCTCCTGCGCGTACATTTCGCCGGTGTGCACAGACTCTGATTCAGTGCGTGTAGCCGAGCTGAGAGGGATCCAAGTTCCAACATTAGGGATCCAACATGTTTATACCTCTCTTGCCAAATCAACTTTTCCTTTACTGCAGCCAGAGCCCTCTGGTGGGCCATTGGAGGTCACAGACAAGACACAAAAGCCTTAAGCATAATAGAAACAGGGTGTATTTAATTAAATGATGACAATTCACTGAGTATTTTATTTTGCTGCTTGCTTCCTGACAACAGGTTCCATCAGTGCTTTAAAGAGATTAAATGTACCAGGCCTTGTAGAAATGACTGTACAGAAAGAGAAATTTACAAAAATATGCACTACAATTTGTCAGTACAAAATAAGAGGGTAAATACAGTGTGACTCATGTTATGGTTGTGTAAGTGTTTTGGTGGGCCCCAGATAATTTTCAGTTTTCAAAACGGACTGCGACTTACTCAAGTTTTGAAGAGGCTCCATCATCAGGAACTCAAAAATATGTTGTTTTCCAGTGTTACCTTGAAGAAGTGCTGCTTAGAAGCTCAATGCTCATCTTTGCATACATACCTGATACATTATCAGAAAAAAGCCATAGCTGGAACTTTCAATTTGTGATTTGGTAAGATTTTGCTTTATAAAAAGTAGAGGGTCTCATTTTATTACTTGCTGCTGTTTATCTCCTGACATAAAAGCACTTCAAAACCAGTTGAAGAAATTCATAGCAGAGAACTAAAAGGCAGATTGAGAAGTATATCACTATGGCACTTAAACTCTGAGACACTGAGATTCTAACAACAAAAATAAAACTCCTAGACGTCAAACAAAAGGCCATTTAGTGAATTTTAGAAATATGAGCCTCATTTGGAAAATGTGAGGACCTGTTGAGGACTACAGTCCTTCCTGGATTCACTCACTTTTCCAAATATTGTTCACGTGTTTGTGAAATCTAGGCTGAGTGCGGGGGTTTGTCTGCAATGTCTAATCATTTAAAAAATTTATGAAACAATATTGGGAGTTAAAGGACATCAGTTTTTGTTGCCATAGTTTGTCACTAAAGTTTGATCATTACAAATTATGACAGTGCCTCAGAAACTAAATAAATAAATAAAACAAGTAGGGGTGTGCGATATGACGATATTAAATCGTTAAAGGGCAACTTCGGTATTTTTCAACCTGGGTCCTATTGCCCCAAGTGTATGTGTGTATACGATTGACGGGTACAACTCGTTTTAAAATTGGCTCAGTATCAAGGGAGCGGATGCAGCCGGCAGCCGCGAAGCTAGATAGGGGGGCAACTGCATCCCGTATAAGTTTGAGCATTAAAAGTGTTTATTTCGCCACAGACCGGTTGCGATCGCCGGCGCTAGCTCTCTAATTAGCATTGTAAGCATTGCGTTTTCCTTCACGTCCTCTGACCTGTGTGACGTCATCTCATGTGAGCTTGTTGCCGGAAGAAAACAGAGGAGCCATGCAGCGCGCCACTCATAATGGAGCTGCTTATCCCGGAGGACAGTTGGAAGTTTTACTACATCAGTATCATGGCTGAATATTTACCAGATTTCGAGAGTGAAGACGAGCCTTTTCATTACGACGGCCACCCGTATTTATTTGAGCCAGAGTATACGGACGAGGAGCTGCTACAAACTCAAGAGCTAACGAGGATAGCAACAGAGGGCCAACGAGCAGACGAGGGTGAAGCAGCGGCGGCATGAACGCGAATTTCTGAGGACTGGTGGTGCTCCTGTGGTTGCTGTGACTCTATGCCCACAGAGGAAGAATGTCTGTGTTGTAACGAGTGGGACCTTTTGCCCAATATTCGTGGTCTCGATGTGTCATGGGATGATACAGAAAGTACCCGACGCTGTGGAACTACATTAGAGGATCTCCCCCCTCTGATCAACAGGGCAGTGCTGGATACCTTTTCATGTACCCAAAATAAATTGGAGGATGCGACCAAAACCACAGTGACCAAATGGTCAACTATCCATAAAGTAAGTATAACTAATATGTCTTTATGCATACAATACGTGTAAGTATTGTATGTATTGTGTAAGTGTTTATTTCGCCACAGACCGGTTGCGATCGCCGGTGCTAGCTCTCTAATTAGCATTGTAACACGGTAGGCCACAAGTCTGTACTGGCTGGACGAGAGGAAACAGTGAAGAGGATTTAGGGCAACAGTAAATGTGTGTGTGTCAGAGACAAATCTAGAGCGTTCGTGCCTCGTTAGCTCTTGAGTTTGTAGCAGCTCCTCGTCCGTATACTCTGGCTCAAATAAATACGGGTGGCCGTCGTAATGAAAAGGCTCGTCTTCACTCTCGAAATCTGGTAAATATTCAGCCATGATACTGATGTAGTAAAACTTCCAACTGTCCTCCGGGATAAGCAGCTCCATTATGAGTGGCGCGCTGCATGGCTCCTCTGTTTTCTTCCGGCAACAAGCTCACAGGAGATGACATTTCACAGGTCAGAGGACGTGAAGGAAAACGCAATGCTTACAATGCTAATTAGAGAGCTAGCACCGGCGATCGCAACCGGTCTGTGGCGAAATAAACACTTTTAATGCTCAAACTTATACGGGATGCAGTTGCCCCTCTATCTAGCTTCGCGGCTGCCGGCTGCATCCGCTCCCTTGATACTGAGCCAATTTTAAAACGAGTTGTACCCGTCAATCGTATACACACATACACTTGGGGCAATAGGACCCAGGTTGAAAAATACCGAAGTTGCCCTTTAAGGATTATAATGTGGGGATGATGAGGGGTGCTGGTTTGGTGGAGTGGTTAGCAACCAGGCACCCCATGTATTTGCTTCTGCCGGTCCAGGTTCGAATCCCGCCTGTGACCAGTTTGCAGAGTGTCTTCCTCTACTCTTTCACAAGCCTATCCACTGTCTCTTTCCTATCATTAAAGGCACAAAATGCCCAAAAATACATTTAATAATGTGGGGATGATCTCATAAAGCAGAAAGATCGTCAGATCGTCTGTGTGGGCACAGAGACTTTGACGCACACCCGACTAACCAATCGTAGCACATTAAACGCAGTGCATGGTAGGATCTCCTGTGTGGTTATGTAGAGAGAAGCCATGGCAGAAAGAGAAAAGGAAATAAAAACTTGAAGATGTCTGAACATAAATCTGTTCTAAAGCAGCTGTATTATTCACTCAGATTATAGACATTGCAGTTTGATAACATTTGTTTTAAATTGTTGCACTTTAGATAATGTTGATATTGTTGTTCATTATCTTTTATGTTTACATTTATTTCACATTTTTATAAAAAACTGCACTATTTAAATTAAAACCTGTTCAGAAAGTTTCTTTGGCTTTAATTGTCATTGTTTTTCTTTTAGGGTTTTACATGTTTTATATGTTAAACACAGGAATAAAATGGTCAAACATGCAAATTAGTCTAGAAAAATCAACGTAAAAAAGAATTGTGATAAAATGGAGATCGTGAATTTATTTTTAAAAAATTGTGATATTTTTGCCATATTTCCCACCCCTAAAAACAATTAATGAATACCTTTAAAGACATAACTCTCTCTCTCTCTCTCTCCCTCTATATATATATATATATATATATATATATATATATATATATATATATATATATATATATATATGTATGTATATATATATATGGATAGATAGATAGATATATTAGTGTTAACCTTTACATTAGAAGAAAATAATTGTGTCTTAAAAGTTAAATAAATTGCCGTGCTCTTCTTCTCTCACTTACCCCTCTGCTCATACATTTTCAAAGATCTTTTTCAGAGTTAACTGCTTCCAGTATAGTGACGTTAATCTGGGTCAATCAGTCTTCACAAGCATCATTGGTGTGCTTAAAAAAGAGACTTACATTCCTCCAATGAACAAGCAGTCAATAAACAGTCCAGCTCTGCATTGTTCGCAGGAATGTCTTTAAATGTTTCCACAGGGAGTTCACTCAATGTCCGCTATGCAGTTAAAGACAATATGACCAGAAAACAAGATGTGATTTATGGAAAGGATTGTTGTAACCAATAAAAAGGGGCTGTTGGAGCAGTCTGCAGTTCTAATTAACTTCCATCTAGGGCTGGGCGATATGACCTAACAGTAAAGACCTCAGATATTCTCCCACCAAACTGAAGTCAAATTTACCTCCTTTATTGCCGGCGTCTGTTTTTTTTATTTTTTCTCTGATAGCAACATAACTTGAAAAGTTATGGACAGATTTCAATGAAATTTTCAGGGATTTTTATTACATTTTGGGAGTGATCTGGATCAGTGTAAAACCTCCATGATGGAAAATGTGATTTTCATGAACAACTAATGAACTAAAATTGATGTCATTATGAATCCAATTGATAATGTTTTCATGGTCAAGGAATCTAAAAAATCAGATGAAATAAAGATAAGACTCATATTTTTGGTGGAAATCCCAACATGGGAGAGGACTCTGGTGCTGGCAGAGGTCTGTGCTCTCAGAGTGCTTATCTAGTTTCATCAATTTCATTTCCTGCTAAGAAAAAATAAAATAAAATAAAATAAAACAAAACTAGAAGAAACTAATAGAGTAGACGGTAGAGAGAACAAACTCTGTCCGGGTCATTTTAAACACTGAAAGCCAAGTTATTGCAGAAAATGTGGAATTAGTTCAGGGTCATTCTGTTTTTTATAAGGATTTGTCAACACTGTGAGATGGGCTGGTTTCTTCAGTTGTGACCATAACTCGCCTGACAACCTTGTAAAATGCCTTGGGAGAGGTTTGTGCTTCCTGAGCATCTCTAGCTGACACATTTCACTCACAAACAGAGGATGACCACGATGCTTCATGACTTTGATCTTTGACTGATACTTCAAAAATCATATTAGTTCATTCTTGAATCTAGAAGCACAAAGCAGACAAAATGCGTCTAAGCCTAGGCAGTCACTATCAGAGGCATCAAAAAGTCTGTTTCCCGCCAAAATAAGTGTCATATCTTTTGGGCTTTAGTTCAAAGTAGTTAGATGACACTTGGGAACAAAGAGTTCTGTTTTCATGGTGCCGCCTATTGTCTATGTCAAACCCTATCTCGTTCAAAATGATAAATAAAAACAACTTTATGTTGAGTACCCAGTAGTGTGCATGAACACTTCCTTTCTGTGCCCATGAGGCTACATCTTATAGAGAACTTAGTGTGCCCCACCATCTTGTAAACATGTTAAATTCAAAGAGCAGTCTTTAACTCTGCTCTTATCCTGCGTGAAGACCTTGATTACAACCTCTTTTTACTATGCACATTAAAAACTCTGTGGAATTATCTTTACTGAGACTATAATAACCATGCTACAGTAACAGATCTTAAACCAAGTGTCGTTAAGTCCTGAGTGGTGAATAGAAGTATTTGATTTCACATGTTTTCCACTGAGCCCTGCCCACTTCACAGCAGTGAGAAACAAAAACCGTAAAATGTCTGAGAAGCAACAACTTCCTCATCTTAGTCTGGCAAAGCTTACCAGTTTAAACATCAAGGGTGATAAATCTCTGCTAAGGATCTTTAATGCTCAGTAATTAGAAATAAAGGCTAAAATTAAAGTCATTTGCCCCGGACTTTATTACAGGGAAGACTGGAGAATAAATGTTCACAATATCCACATTAAAATAATTAAAGGCGACACTAAAGAGCATGCATTAGCATCATCACATCTGACACTTCTTCAGTTTAAGTAACCTTGAGAAAACGGTCTGTACAGTCCATCCTCTATGGCACATACATACATACTTGTACATGTACATACATACACATACATACAAGAAAATCTCAAAGTGCTTCAAGGTTAGAAACAGGTAAAACACATCATAAAGAGTGATAAAAGATCTCTAAAACTCAACCACCCTGAACTCCACTTCAGCCTTTCTCTTCACCTTTTGTGGTGAATTCAACATTACTGGTCATATCATGCTTATTTGAGTTTATATGCACTGTTGTGTGCAATATGTCTCCTCCCCGTAATAAAGCACCTCTTTAAACAAGACAGCAGGCCTGCAACATCAGAGCCCCTAACACCACAGAATGAATGCAGAGCTGTTGAAAACACACAGCAGTAAACTAACCAGTAATTGCAAAGTAAACAGAACAATCAGGGCAGACTGGATGTTTTAATGGGGAAGGGGCTCTCAGTGAGCTGCTCCATAGAGAAATCAGTACGTGAAAACTAGAAGGGTTTCAGGCATACGTGACTTTAAACTTGCTTTAGCAGTATTAAAATCACCCAATGTCAAAATACCCTTGCTCTATTAGGGCTGGGTTAAAAAAATCAATTGAATCGATTTTAATCGATTTCCCTTTAAATGGTTCATAATTGATCCATAAAGTCCAAAGATCGATCCTTTAACTTGGGTAGTTTTTCTTCATTTGACGTGCAGAGAAGCAGCCTGTGGTATCAACCCAGCTAGTGTTGCGTGATCTGCGTTTAGCGCTGCTTTCCACTGAACAGAATCTCGTGAGACGTTACTGATACTGACTAAGTGATCAAACAAACACAGCAGAAGCAAATAGCACTATGTGGGCACCCCGGCGAGTTTAAAGGCTGACGTATGGATGTACTTCAGATTTTACAAGCACGAAGGACGAGACGAGTTGGACAGAAAACAAATAATATGCAGAATATGCATTAATGTTTATAATTAATATAAGAATAATGTAACTGCTTTGGGTTCATTTCTTAAAGAGACTGTGAGGAGTTTTTAAGTAATTACAAAACAGTCTCACTTTTAGATATATGACTGATCGAAATACGCACTTATCGATGAGTTTTATAGCATCTAAATAGGTTATCTATAAATGCTATTGCTTAGCCTCCTGGTCGGGTCGGACATGACTGGACTGGCCTAGATACTCAACTTCGGGGAACCAGACAATTAAAACTAGAGCAAATTTATATAATTTTATTATTTATATTACACGTCTGAGAGCACCGGGCTGTAAGTAGCGATATATAGCCGGCTACAACTACGATAATAACTGTTCCCCTAATTGCTTGTCGTCACACATCAAAAACTACCGCTACGTAACTAGAAAGAGATACATTACCTCGTCGCTTTGCATCCTGTAAGTTGTTGAAAAAAGAAGTTGTAAAGCAACGCAGAGTTCTGAGGAAGGTCCAAGCTGCATTTACCATTACAAACAAACACATTTGGCTTCACGTCTCCGGTGCGTTCAAGTTGTAGTCAGAAGTAGGAATTTCTGGGTTCCGAGTAGGAAACTGCAACTGGAACATCCCCCGAAGTCTGAATTTCCTACTGGGAACTCGGTGAAACCTTGCCACCCCGAGATGTCAATTGAAGATGGATGCCCCCAGTGTGAAAATTATTTAGCTCATCTAATAATCAATTTGTTTGCACTTCTGACTGGGGTGTGTCGCTCTAGATTAGCTACAAAAATGCTGCCATAGTGATAATCACATTCTTCATACAACAACACAGGGCGTGCTAACAACAGCTAGCAATTGCCTGGCAGATCGGCATGTTTTTTTATGACTTCAACTGGAACGCCAGTTGATCTCCCACGAAGTGGGAGATGATGTCACTCCCAGTTCCGAGGTTACAGGAACGCAGCATTACGACAGTCGCCGCGCGTTCTTCTGGGTAGCAGAGTCTTTATTTCACCGGTGATAGATTCTCCTTATAGCACCTTTAATGTAAAAACAATTTAAATAATGGACCAGGTCAAAAGTCACTTTTTAAGTTTACAGTATTATTGTAACTGAGATATCCCAGACTGAATCAATATCTTATTGTATCGTGAATCGAATCGATTTGAGACCTTGTAATATCAAATTGATCCAGAAAATCTGAGTAAATACCCAGCCCTACTCTCTATCAGGTAGCCCACTCTGATACCATAAACATAAAGATGTGGAAAATTTACAAAGTACAATCTACCAGGAGCTGTAAAACAGTTGACACCACACACTTTAAGATTGTTTGAATAAGGTAACATGCCTCAGATAAGCTTATTGTTAGGGTTGGGACCCTGGAATTGGCCAGTGGGTGATTAGTCTGAAGATCTTTCATCACTCCATTCGCCTCTGTCAACTATGAAGGATGAAGCAAAGTTACTGGAGCAAATTCGATCTGTTTGTACAATTCTGACAGCAAACTATGTTAACAACAGGACCCAAACTTGGAGATAACATTTAAGATATGAAGCCAGTAATGTCCCTCTAGGAGTTCTCGAAATTTTGGCATCCTTCCTGCTGTTTACCTGCCGGTCTACCTGCAGAGTGTTTATCTGAGAGCTGTTTGGATCACTCAGTCGACAAGTTGCCAAGTGTAATCCTGCCTCAATGACCGAGTGACCGAGCCTTCAAACTCAGCCCACTGTGTCTCGGCGTGAGCCACTGGATCCTGTTACCTGGATCCTGACACTAAATCCCTCCCAGCCAGCGTGGTTTGATTTCACTGACAATGGGTCAACACATGCATGACGCATAAAAAGTTGATTACTGCAATCCAAAGCTTTTATGTGGGGGAAGCGCTGGGGAGGACTTCCTCTCTCCTTACAAGGCCCACAGCTGAGGGGAAACGTTAAAGTGTGGCCATTACTTAAATTTAAATCACAGTATCTTACAGTTAATAGCTGCTATTAGAAGTGAAAGTTTATACGGGGAGATTTTAATATGATTGATATAACGCAGTTTTTAATTCATTCTGGTCTAATACTTCAAATTCAAGTTATCATAAAACATTCCAGTGTGTAAAGGGAAGTAATCATGGTCATTGATATAAATCTTTTAGATGAGTACCTGCATTTTTGGGGTCTGTACAATAAGGGAAAAAGACTTTCAGTCCATGAAATCACAGGTAGACAAAAGGAAGTCAAGAATCACCAGAGGGGTCATTAAAAGTAACCTGACAAGCCAGATGGACAGCTCCATATATCTGCCACAGAAATATTTCACTAGTCCATCTGGATAGGGGCCCTTTTAATTTGTTTTCAGGGGCAGAACGTTTAAAAAAAAACACAAGCTTGTGATTGGATAATCGTTCTGCTCGTCACATTCATCACAGACCAATCCATATCAAGCAGAGTTGCCTCATATAATGAAGCAATGTTTTCATTGAATTTGTCATTTTTTTTTTACTTTTATATAGTCATTTTATTTTATTATTTTGTTTATATTGGCTGCTGATGCTGCTCAGTGATTTTTGAAGACTGTATGATGCAAAATGTGCCTGTTTGTTACTTGAAATGGCTGAATAAGGAATTGAAAAAAAATAGCATACCTTTTTGTTAGCTGTTAGCTGCTAACTTAGCCACTAACAGCTAACGACAGTAAATGACCATTAGCCGTTAGCCGCTAACTTAGCTGCTAACGGCCTTATACTATCGTCTTACACTAAATCGTACCACACAGATGATTCATTTGACACTTATCTGTAACATGAACCTCGTCAAAGACAATCCCTACAAGTAGACTTCTGAGGAGGGCAGATTTCGCCAAGTTTTACTAAGTATCTATGAGGACAATAGGCTAATCTGCATCTCCGTTCTCAACTTCCGGTTTCAACTTCCGGTTGCCGTCACGTCCGCATTCTACAGCTCCCGCCTCTCTTCCCTGATTGGGCCGTTAAAATTTTAGCCGAGGGAATCCATTGGTCAACGGAGCGCTACAAGATGGGATCTGCAGGATTTCAGGAACTGAATCAGGCAGGCCCATCTGCTATGCAAGCTTACATTAAAAGGGTCTCGCGCTAAAATCACAGTTTTTAAATCCCACCACCACTTTCAGGGAATCACTCTCACTCCAAAGAGCATTAGTCCTCATGATTGCCCTCATTAATCAATGTAATATCTTGAGAAAGCATAAAGGACTTTCTGCCACATCTTAGAAACAAAAGCATGAACTCATTTAGCAGGACATAGCTTGAAATCCAAGGTAAAGAAGTCTCCTGTTAATCCTTGTGAACATGTTATGAAAGGATGTAAGAAAACTTAAAGAAATTTCTCCAACTTCTGACGTGAAGATATCAGGATTCTGTCCCAAAATGTTTTTATAGAAGTTTTTAAATCCCACCATCACGGGGCCTGATGATATCAGGGGTTATCCTGACTTTAAATGAGGTGAATACTATGGCATCTGGCTGCAGATGTTTTCACAGCTGATCTTATTTCCTTCAATAATCCAACTTGACAATTAACTGTCTATTTTGTATTGGACTTTAAATGTTATACATGTCATGTATTTGTATGTGCTGCTGTTGTTATTGTCAGTATCTTCATTTACCCTGCTGCTCCCTATCTTGGCAAGGACACTCTTGAAAAGAGATTTTTAATCTCAATAAGTTTCTTTTCCTGATTAGATAAAGGTAAACTAAATAAATAAAAAATATCACCCGCCTCTCCTTGTATCAGAGGCACCACTATATGCAACAAATTGCGATGTGCTGTGAATTCTGATGCCCTACTATCAGAACCAGGATTTACTTCTTCAGCCATTTGAGCAAAGGTAGCTCATCTGTTTGACTGGACCACAGGGGTCCTCATCACCCACATGCATCAACCAGCCTTGACAACTTTTATAGAAAATCATTTAAGAGTTTTGAGATATTGCTTTCATTAAATCACCTTCACAAGCACAAAGTGGACTAAAGGCTTCAAGATCTTTCATGACCTTAAACCCATGTCCTCGAAAATGTAATCAGTCTACTTTTATTCAAAAGAACAGAAGTTTGTGCAAAGTTTGATCAAATCCACTGAATCATTCTGGAGACATCCTGTTCCACAGTGAAGGATGGAAACCAGGCTCCATGACTCTATTGAATATAATCAGGTTATCCTTGAATGAGAGGATATGTTTGTTTTCCATCCAGCGGTATCTATACCGCTTATCCCCGTCAGGGTCATGGGGGCCTGGAGCCATGGCACTGGGTTGAAGGCAGGGTACAGTCAATCACAGGGCCACATAGAGAGACAGAGAACCATTCAAGTTTACATCCAAAGGCAATCTGGAGTTAGCCTTGCAGAGCAGACAGACCTGCCTGATTCTGAAATCCTGCAGCTCTGTCTTGCAAGCCTCCGCCGTCCAACAAATTCACTCGGCTGAATTCTTAACGGCCCAATCAGGGAAGAGAGACGGGAGCTGCAGAATGCGGAAGTGACGACAACCGGAAGTTGAGAGCAGTCTTGCCGATTAGCTTATTGTCCTCATAGATGCTTAGTAAAACTTGGCGAAATCTGCCCTCATGTCACATATAAGTGTTAAATGTATCATCCGTGTGCTACAATTAGGGTAAGACAGTAGGATAAGGCCGTTGGCTGTTAGCACCTAAGTTAGCGGCTAACAGCTAACGGTCTTTAACTGTTGTTAGCTGTTAGTGGCTAAGTTAGCGGCTAACAGCTAATAGTCATTAACTGTTGTTAGCTGTTAGCGGCTAAGTTAGCTGCTGTGTATGCAGCATTTTTTTTTCAATTCTTTATTCAGCCATTTCAAGTAACAAACAGGCACATTTTGCATCATATAGTCTTCAAAAATCACTGAGCAGCATCAGCAACCAATATAAACAAAATAATCAAATAAAATGTATATATAAAAGAAAAAAAAAGACAAATTCAATGAAAACATTGCCATGTTATAGGAGGCACACCCTGCTTGATGTGGATTGGTCTGTGATGAATGTGACGAGCAAAACGATTGTCCAATCACAAGCTTGTGTTTTTTTTTTAAACATTCTGCCCCTGAAAATAAATTTAAAGGGCTCCTACCCAGATGGACTAGTGAAATATTTCTGTGGCAGATATATGGAGCTGTCCATCTGGCTTGTCAGGTTAATTTGGAGTCACCAATCAACCTAATGAGTATGTTTTTGGTTTGTGGGAGGAAGCCAAAGCGCTTGGAGAGAACCCACACATGCATGTGGAGAACACGCCAACTCTAAACAGAAAGGCCCTGACTGATACTGTGACTGAGCCAGCAGCCTTCCTGCTGTGCACCACTGTCCCACCCATGTTAATGAAAGTCATTAAAATCCTTTGAATCCATCTTGACCTAATGCACTGACGAGCAAATGAGAAGACATGATTGTTTATCACCGAACTCTATGGGCCCTAATTCTGTGGTACAGCAAAGGGTGATACAGGGTGGCGGAGCTTGGTGCAGCCCGAGCAGTGTTAATTTTGTCTGGAGCATCACCATGCACAGCCAATTTGGCAATTTGGCAGACCGGCTGCGCCAATATGGGTGTGACAGCGCACTGGGGGAGGTGACAGATTCAGGTTGGGGCAGTGACAATTTTGTGCCAAAAAACTGTGCGGTATGTGCGCTGAAAGCTTGCCTGCTCCGACCTGAACTATTCTCAGTGCAGGCAAAGCGCACCCAGTGATAATTTGGTGGTATCCCTTGACCTATGGCCTAAAAAATCTAAGTAAGTGGGTCAGAGTGGACATTTGTGCCAAGTCTGAAGGAAGCAACTTAAGAGTTTCCTGAGATGCTGCATTGACAAGATCTTGTTCACAGGCAAATGATCATCATTATTCATGACTTGGACCTGAAAGCTTGTGAACATTAGCTACCAACCTTTTTTAGCATGGGAGTTAATGGAAAGATGAGGAGTATTGCAAAGGGTAACTTTTTGGATGCCCTTTGTAAAGGTTTTGAGTAATATAAATTTCATAGATTATCTTAAGAGTATTACTGTTTCAATAGGCTATGGCACTGCATGCTGGATTTTTACATGTATTGATTCTTTATAATAAATATCATTATTTAGTATTATGAGAAAATTATTTTTAAATGTATCCTTAATAATGTATGTATCCCTTAAACTTACCTGATATGTTGAACATTCACTCTTTTGTGATTCCATTTTCAACAGGTGACTTTGCAGGGGCTCTGGCTTGCCTTGCAAGAGCTGATACAGATGTGGCTTCAGTGCACCTTCATAAACTTTGACACACGGGTCAAAGTGAAGAGAAAATAGACAATGATCCATTTTAATGAACATGCTTAACTCCCTGTTTTTGTTTTGATGTGTGAATTATTTGAAAATCATAAAATTAAAAGTAATAAATAGTTATTTATCTCAAGTTCTATGGTGGTGATGCTGTTTTTAGAATGTTTGAGCGGGCACCTCAAAAGCACCCTACCTGCTGATGGGTGCTTGCAGGCACCCTGTTGGCTACCCCTGGTTAGAATAATGGAAGTACTGAAATTCAACACATAAAAAGTCTAGTCTTTTCCTTTTTATACAGCTTTTCATTTCAGTATGAAAAATCTGTGTTTCAAACAAAATATAAAAGCTCATATCACAGTCTCCTTCACTGTTTCTGTTCAAGGTCACACAATTTTTTGAAAATATTTCTCAATTTATGTCTAGTTGGAGTTTTATCCTCATCCAAAGCTTATAAAACTGCAATAAATAGAGTGATGTGTTAGGCTGGCTTATTTCATAACCATGGATTCTAATTAGGTTAGCTACCAAGTCAGAGCAGATCTTTCACTCTGCCACTGAAGAAAATTAATTCTAATAACACAGAGTACAACACTAAACACTGTATTACTGCTTGTAATTGCAACTTAGCAATCTTGCCTTATTAAACTCTGATATGGCATATAAAGGGACCATAGTTTAATGAACTAACTAACTGCTACCTGGGTTAGACAATTGAAAACACAGCAGTTTAACTTTGAGTGACTTCTCTAACTAATCAGGTCCTATTTCAATTATTGATGGCAATTTAAGCTGTTACCTAAATCTCCACCAGGTATCCAACCTCTGAGTGGACAAAGCTTTGAGATAAACAAGCAATGGGTGCATTACAAAATGGAGGATCTATTTCAAACCGTTAGTCATTTTCATCCATGATTTCAGTTTTATCATTACACAGGAAAATACTGAGTAGATTAAAGGGTAAGACATTTTGTAAAATACACTTTCTGGTGATTCTAGTGAAAAACTGTTGATAGCATTTTAGAGTTATCCCAGTATAAGTAAACCCCCTCTCATCCCGTATTGATAGCTCCATTTTTACTAAATGTGTGCTTCAATGGAATATTTGAAAAAACATGCCCTAAAGATGTTGCTATTTATTCCAGATGGGAATGTTCAGCCAACAGCCAGCTCTAGTGAAATCAATATTTCTAGGCATGACTGTGAGGCAAGTGCCACCATGACTGCTGGTTTGACTCCTCGGGCTCAGACACAACGCACCTACCCTGCACCCTGCCTGCGCCCCGTCTGCGCCCCGCCTGCGCCCCGCCTGCGCCAGAGAGGGAGGAGAAAAGGCATGAGTGGGTTTAACACAGCTGAGTGTTGTTTTCACCAATCAAATGAATGCCTCTCCTTTAGGGATGGGCATTTTATCCGATGCGCAATCATTGCATCGTTGCGAGGGTCTATGGTAGATTGCATCGGTTGGAGTGGTGTGCATCGGATTAGAAACTGGGCTGAAACCACAATGCATCACATCGTAAAAGCTTTGCATCGGTAAAATCCGATGTCATGTTATTATATATATATATTTTTTTTTAATTTGAAATTATTGCTTTCAGTGTGCTGAAAGTGCTGTTTTTTTCAAAGTGCTGTTTATATGTTTAGTCTAAATTGTTCATGACAGCTTTGGAGGCTGAGCTCCACTACTGTTAGGCCTATGTCCCTGTTTGTGAAATAGGCCTACTTTTTTATGTTGACAAACACACCTCATGACTGCTTAAGTAGCCTACTGTAAGTGGTCTGAAGTGGTCTTGAAGGAACAATAAAGTTGAGTTGAATTTGCACAGATTTGCATCGTTATTGCATCGTGGTTGCATCCTGATTGCATCGTGGTAGGAAGATAAATCGTATCATCCTGAATTGGTAGATGCTTCATGTGAATGGTTAGTGTATCGTACCGTAGCCTACATATCGAGATGCATATCGTATCGTCCTGGGGATGGGGATTTCCATCCCTACTCTCCTTGACTTTGAATGCACTGCAGGTGAGACGCAGCACCTGATTGGTCTGACTGATTCCTGCCAGCGCAGCCATGGTGTGCTGGAAAGACCCGGGAGCGGAGACCATGGATATTATATACTTAGTAGCCTTATGTGTGCTGAGTGTAATCCAGCGTCGGCACCATATTGTGGATGGGTCTCTTCACTCCAGTTCAGCACCAGAAACAACTGGAGTGAACACATTTGTGCTCGTATTTTGTGCAGCCTAAGCTAACAGTAAACGGTGCACTATTGAAAGCAGATGACATGTTATATTTTTATTCCAACACAGCTGAGTTATAAAGGCAGCAATAATGATTTAAAAAATAAAGTCAAATAAAAAAAATACTATTATTGTTACTATTACTATTATTATTATCATTATTAATATTAATAATAATAAAATAAGAAGAAGAATACTGTTGTTGTTACTATCACCACTACTATCATTACCATTACTTACTCATCTATTTGTTCATTTTTTTTCTTGATCCCCTTCTTATAGTGTAATTATCATTTTATCATCAACATAACTTCCCCTTTTTTCTCCCTTCCAAATATTTATTCTTCATTCCTTTTCTTCCTTCTATTCCATATTTCACTGTATTTTATTTATTTACCCACTCATTCACTGCCACCTTTACCTCATCTCTCTACAACCACACAGCCCCTCCCTTCACAACTGTCGTATCACTTGCAGAAAATGCTGTTGTTGTTCCTCCTCTGCTCATTACTACTCCATCCAATGTTTTATTTACCCTTTTATTCTTTTTTTTAAATTCTTTTTTACTACGATATATTTATGTTTGATATGATACGTTATATATTTATTACCTTTGCCAATACTATCGTCCTTACTGCAGCTGCTATGGTTAAACAACTCTGTTCCCGTCTATACCAAACTATTAATATTGCTGATGTTCTGCTTATTATTATATTTTTTTCAATATTTGTTTGTTTGTATACGCATCCATACTATTATTTATATTTAATTTAATTTCACTACTATTGTGGGATTTTACGATTGATATAATAATAATCTTAAAAAATGTGTTAAGTTAGCATTGTGAATTACACACACACACACACATACATATATATATATATATATCTTTATATATCTATATATCTATATATATGTGTGTGTATATATATATATATATATATATATATATATATATATATATATATATATATATATATATATATATATATATATATATATATATATATATATATATACACACACACACATATATATATATATAGATATATATATACTAAAACAGAGAAATATGGGCAATCACAGGTAAATCCTTAAGACACAGAGTGACATGCATTTATTTTCTCTCTTTTTTCTTTGACTTTTTTCTCCCTCTTTCCTTTGAATTTAATGAAATGAGAGAAGCTGGATATATACTCCTTATTGGATGTTAAGGCTGTTTATTGTTGGCTTGTCAGATGTGCATCACACTCCAGCTGCCGTCAGGTTAAGTTTACATTTAATCCGACATCAGATGTGACAGGAAAATTAATATAGATACAAATGTATATGCTGGTTCAGAGGGTTACATTAAATAGTGATTGCTATGATTGTTTACTGCATTAAAATGTGCCTGACGCTCTGGAAACCTGCCTCTGAGGCTTTGGTGACGTGTGCGCACATATGCGCCTGTCACCAAATTACAGCTGCGGAGGGTGCGCTTCGCCTGCACTTGAATCTGTCGGCACCTCCCCCTGGTGCGCCATAACACCCATCTCAACAGCCAGCCAGTCTACCAAATTGGCAACAAAATCAACACTGCATGGGCTGCACCATGAAATGAGGGCCCATCACGTTGACCAGGGTCTTCCTTTGCATTATCTCCCCATGCCGGAGCAGGTTTTCTCCAGACATTCCTGTTTTCTTCCACAGACCCAAAAAAAGCTCATCAGGTTAAGAATTTTCTGAAAATGTTGCTTAGTTTAACCCTTTAACTCCCATCTCAACTGTTGGCAAAGGCAATTGAATTCAGGAATATTTAATGTGTTAAATAAGCATAACACATCATTCTTTGTTTCTGTCAATGTTTCCTGATACAGAAAGAACTGATACTTTGATTGTCTGTTTAGAGGTGTAAAAAGCTAAAGCTACCATTATTATTACCATCATTATTATTTTAAATACTTAACCATTTACTGATATGAAGATATATATGCACATATGAAGTCTGTTATTCATCAAAAAAAATTGTGTATGTCAAACTTCATTTATGTAAAGTTATTTTAGCTAATTATTACAGACACTTCAGTTCAGAGGTCGGCACAGTCACAAAAACATGTCTGGGGCGACACAGACTGTAATGGAGGAGTAGCGTGAGCGGACCATGATGAAATATTGGTGAAACTAATGAGTTTTTGGACGATTAATGTAGTTTTAGGAGCGGCACTGTATGCCCCATCTGCTACCATTAAATGGATGTCCACCGCTCAACTTTGGATCTAAATATCTCCTGAAGCACTGTTTGGATCAGGAAAGCCTTCTGGGTGAGTATATTGTTCTACTTCATTCTATAAACAATGTGAAAGCTGCAGAAACTGAACTTTTCCTTTAAATTCATATGTGAGTCACAGCAAGTGAGCAAATACTTTTGGTAATATAGTGCATATCCAACAACTGAGCAGTTCTTTAGGCAAGAAACTACATTTTGGGGAGATCTGGTATTAGCGATAACTTGATGCTAACAACAATACCTACTCTTTCATATTATACAACTATACACAGATGTCTAAATTATTTGATCGATATTGGTGGGGGAAAGTTTTCAAAGGCCTGATATTTCTTTGAAGAGCAAACCAGTGTTGTGAATGTCTTTTGCCAGTCTTTAGACGAGTAAGAAATCAGATTCTTGGAGACTCACTGAAGTCCTATCAGGCTGTCACGATACTAGAAATTCTAATTAAAGTCTGACAGCACATGTAAATATTTTTCATAATCTTTACATATTTTGACAAAGTGAGCGACCACAAATGGCAACAAAAACAGACAAGATTAAACAATTTTGTTCTTCTGGAGTGTGGTGTGCAATGAGACGATCAACACAGCGCACCACATCCACTGAATCATTCCCCAACACAGTCTCCGCTCTCAAAGCTCATAATGGTGAGCAGCCGAGTGTGACCTGAGAGTAAACACTCGAGGCCGACAATGAGCTTCATATCAACAGACACACATCCTGATTTCTAACTGTGGGCAGAGCTAACAGCACATTCTTGTCTACGGTGGCCTTTAAGGTCAGTTGACAAAGAAAATCTAGTTAACACAAAGAAATGTCACTAAAGGCACAATTACTTGATATATGGCAAGCATATTCAATAAAACCAAAACAATTTTATCAAAAAAATAAAAATCATAGTGGAACTGTTGGGTTTTGCATTTTAGAAAGTGTTCTTGTGTTCAGCCAAGTGCTTCATTCACTTAGTGCATTCTGCATCAGTTTTTTCAGCTTCTTCATCCTATCAACATTATTTTATTTTTGTATTTTCTTTGACTTTTTATTGCACAATGTATAGTTGTTCCTTGCTCTTGCCTTTACTTTAACAGCTTAAAGTGTAAATAATTACCTTCATCTTCAAATGTGTTGTTTTCGAAATTTCAAAACTTTAAAAGCAAAGCTGACCCAGATTTGTTCTTGCATTTGAACAAATGATTTAGTTTCAGTTAACAGCTCTCCATCTCATTTCATTTTTAGAGTTTATACCAATTTTTGCGTGTCAAATTGCACTTTATTCCCAGACTAGTTCAACAGTCTTTAAATAACATTTCAAAGGGTTTCTGTCGTTATTTTCATATCATATAATTAAACATTTCATCCAATGTTATTGTGTTTTCCTGATTAAATTCACATCTCTATTTTAGACTTCCATGATTTTTCCCATCTGCTACACCCTGATGACATTCTTGATGCTTTTCTTGTGTCACCACCAATGGCTACTATTCTCTGGAATATAATTCTAACAAAAAATCACATTTTGTTTTTGATTTAAAATTGTTTTGCAGTCTGTGTAATACTAAGCTAAGTACAAACTAGGGATGTGCGCGACTAGTCATTTAATCGTTTAACCGCCTACTTATTTATTAATCGTTTAGTATTTTACTAGTCGGTTAAACGCTACATTAAGCATCATGCATCTTGTTCTTCACGCCTCTGCGCATAGCTGTCAAGTCTCCCGTTCTGCCCGGGAAACTACCGTATTTTACCCCTCTTTCCCGCCGTCCTCCCCTATTAATATTTTCCCGTAATTCTCCCGTATTAAAAAAAACATTCCTCTGCTACTAACTGAACACTGTCACTCGTCTGGCGAGAAATGCTACCTGCAGTAGCCTGCATGTTTGTTTTCCTCGTCTTTTACTACCAAAGAGGCTGAATGACAAGATGGCTCACTACGTCTATCTTTCTTAACACCGGGGTGCATCGGTTCTATAGCGGATTTAGCGGATTTATAGCCGAGTGAGCATCTGTCAAACATGCGATCTTTGGGGTGAAGACGGGGCCGCTCGCGCGGACACACGGAGAGAACTGAAGTGAGCGTCCTGAGGAGTAACGAGGAAACAAACGCTTACATGAATGATGGCACAAAAGATACAGTCCTTAAGCCGGCTGCCCCAGTGTGAGAATGTGTTGGTTTTAAACAGGATGAACAAGGTGTGAGCTCATGAACACCGACGAGCTGATATGTCGCATTTGTTTGAAAGTAGTGGCGACGAAGATGTGCAGGTACAGCGGAGCCTTTGTCCTGACAGTCAACACTTACTGAGGTGTTTGGTCGGCAAAGAACATATAGATAAAAGCCCAAAATGAAGCGCTCACAGACAGTGTGGATTAAGCTACATTGCAAAAGAAGTGCAGCCCTTCAATACGGCTGAAAAGCCAGCAGTTACAAACGTTTGACAGATAGTACGAATTGACTGGGAGAAAGTACCTGTCACAATTCCTGACCTGTATAAACTCCATTTCATTTAGGCCAGAGTTTTTATTGTTGAGTGAGTTTTGTTTTTTCTTTACAGAGACAGGGTCTATTTTTTTTTGTTTTTGACTAGTATAATTATTTTTATTTACATGCAATTTTGCTAAAAGACAGGCAATTTCATTTTCATTTTTTTTTTCTCTTATTTGTTTGTTATATTTACAATATTTTTGTTCAATTCATTTTATTTAAAATATCCTGACCTTCCAATTACAGTTAAATATTCTTAAGAAATGAAAGTTTCTTGAATCGTGCACTAGTCTTAAGTGCCAGAGATTTCAGAGATTTCAGAATTCTATTCTAGGCTACTATGTTGTACGTTTGGAATTGTCATGCTGCTGCAACCAAGTTTCATACCAAAGCAGTATTTATAATAAATGGCATGCATTGCATTGGCAAACGTATCAGAAATGTATTTCTCTTTAAATTGTTCAACTTTATTCAGTCAGTTGTTGTTACATCAATAGAATTTAAATTAACAGTTTGTCCTGAATGTTTGGGCTAAAATAGTTCCTAAATACACATTTGCATGTTAAACTTTTAAACTTTTAACTTAATATGTGTATTAAATTGCGAGTTTTCTTGCTTATAGACTAGTCGACTAGTCGCAAATAAAATTTGAGACTAGTCGGCGGGGAAATTGGTCAAAATTCCAATCCCTAGTTCCAACACTGCAAACATAATTTTAAAATTTATTTAGAAAAACATTTTGTTGAAAAATTAAAAAAAAAAAATTATTTATAGAACGCTTTAAGCTGTTGTGCAGCTTTTTTGTTTGTTGGATTAGAATTCTGAAATTATTTAGTGCTGATAAATATCTGTGCTTCACATTTGGTCTTTGGTATATTCATGGCATTTAAGAGGATGGTTTTGTGTTCGATGGTAATTTTGTTATTAGTATGACAAAATGTTTTGGTTTTCATACTTTTTCTTTCATTTTTATAAAGAAGCTGAGCAATATTTAAGGTTCTGTTTGTTGCTGATTTAATACAGTCAAATGATTTTGCGTTTAACCTTATGGTTCTGTGTTTCACTTCCTATCACTGCACAATACTTACTTTTTGAGTTTCCCTAATATTAGGTTCCAAATTTTTTTTTACAAAACCTTTTTTTCATGAACAAGTTTTGCATTGTTTGAAATGTTTTGTCTCTGTAATATAAAAGCTTTCAGGATCAATTTCGTGATCCAGTCTAATCCATGACTAAGTCTGTTTCACAATATCTTTTAAGTCATGCTGGACAACAATCACTTCAGTCTTCAACAAGACTTGTCAAAGAGTGCATGAAGTAATCCGTGTCAAACTTTGAGCTCCATCTGTTCTTTTCCTTTTATCCTGCATATACAAACTTGCTGATGCACATGGCCTACGGCCTCAGGAGTTGAATAAAACAGTGGTGAAGATCAGCCTTGGACTCCGTCTGTAACATGACTGAGGGATATGCCTTTCTAATCACACAACGATGACTGAGCTGACAGGAAGAACACCTTTAATCCCATGGCTTAATTATGCTCCGCAAAGCTGCAAACACACGCAGAAAGGAAAGTGGTTCTGCTTGGTTTCAATAAGTAAAGAAGATCAGGTGACAGCCCCCCAGGCAGCATTTGTCATGAGTCATCTGCTTGTACAGCCAGTCTCGTTCCTCTTAAATGTATCTGTATATTTTAAATCTGCAACACAATCATACATTTATTATTTAGAACGGTGGGACACACTGTTAGTATGAGAAAGCTCAACACTATGCATTATAGATCTCAAACATGAGACACCACAATTCCAATGAAGTTGGAACATTGTGTAGAAGAAAATAAAAGGAGAGTACAATGATTTGCAAATCCTTTTCAGCCTATGTTTCATTGAATACACTAAAAAGACAAAGCACTAAATGTTCAAACAGGCGTTTTTTGTAAGTTTGTTTGTTTGTTTTTGAAAATATTCACTCAAGTTGTACTTGCCTGCAACACATTCAAAGAAGCTGTGATGGGGCATGTTTACTGGTGTTACATCACCTTTTCTTTAAACACTAAATAAGCATTTGAGGACACTAGTGGATGAAGCTTTGGGATTATCTTCCATTCTCACTTGATGAACGACTTCCGTTGCTCAACATTTTGGGGTCTCTGTTGTTGTATTTTGAGCTTCTACATGTGCCTCATCTTTTCTTTGGGAGACAGGTCTGGGCTGAGATTTTGAGGTGGAAATGTTGTGTGTTTTTGCTTAAATCCAAAGTGGCCTAAACTTCTTACCACAAAATATTTTCATCAACATGAAAATTTCTGCAAACGTTGAAGAACATCACCAAGAAGTGTTGTTGGAATATCTATTAATAAGACAGGAATGTACATAGCACCAACTGAAATTAACTTTTTTAATTAATTCAGGATGATCTTGAATTAGAGCAGAAATCAGTGAACAGGTTAAGAAAGTCTATTAAAAAGTACATATTTTGCCTTAACTCATTTCATAGAATTGGCTTCATATAACTGACTGCTAAAGTATGTTCAGATACCCGATGTTCAAAAAAACCATCAATTTCCGTAGACAGAGTACCCTGATCCACCCCTAGTCTTAGTCCATTTGAGAAAAAATCTGAAATGTTTCACCCACTTGTATATTCAACCAAACACAATTTTGTGTTTTTTTTTTTTTTTTACATGAAACTCTCACAATTACACACATTAACTGCACCTGCCAACAGCAGTGTATCTTACTTGTTGTCTGAGCCTGCTCTCCCTAAAGGTGCAGTACTGCTGTGAGTCCTTTCAGGCACTTCACTGGCTATTGTCTAGTACATGATCCAATTCAAGTTCTAAAATACTGAACTATCCGTTTCACACTAACTTTGTTAACAAGGTGTCGCACTCAGAAATGCTGATTTTATCGCAGTTTTGGTGATATTTCAGATTGGTGCCTGGGGTGACCAATACAAACACAATAGGCCCAGGCCACCACTACGGCAGAGCCTTTTTCCAGACCAGCAGTGCCACATTAAGTGCTGCCAAGGCCCTTGGGTATCGAGTCCCAGTTCTTGAAAAACACTGGACTGGCCCCTGATGGGCCGAAACCCAAAAACATAGTACATCCTGCCAGTGTGGTTCACAGGTGCAGGTAGGAAATTGTCAGCCCCTGATCATCAGGCACAGTTCACAGTACTTAAATAAAAGCTATAATACCTTGGTCATATCTTACTTTACTTTTCAAAGCATTACAGCTCCACCAGGCTTTGGTGGAGCAGTCTGTAAGGCTGCAGGTTTTGAGTCCAGCTTCTTTTGTCATATGCCAATGTGTCCTTGGGCAAGACACCTAACCCCAAGTTGCATCAGGGAGTGTAAATGGGCATGAAAGGGCCTGAATGTGTTACTGATGGATAACTAACTGAGAAACTCCAACCATCAGTGAGTACATGTGGGAGTGAATGAGTGGGAAAGTTGTGGTCAGCAGTGTGAAGATGCTTTGAGAAGTCAAAAACACTTTGAAAACATTATTAAAACCGTTTACCAGTAATAAAGTGCACATCTGGATCCTAACACTGGAAAAAGCACCAAATGCAACATGTTTTACTCTATTTTAATGATCAATTATCAAGAATCAAAAGTAAATTCTGAACCACATTGTGCCCCTAAAACCCAGCCTTTGATGCTTGAAGGAGTTTCCACCCCCTATGGAGACAGTTTAGCCGAATTCTCTCTGAAATCAAATGAATTCAAGTGTTTGTCCACAAAAAAGCTCTTCATTCAAAAGGAACAAAAGCCTCATGCAGCTCGCTGAACCACAGTCCAAACACTTGATATTAGCACGAGGTCTTCCTCAGGCGTGACACACAGCCAATCACAGTTTGGGGTTTTGAGGGGTCACCTCGGGACAGCTAATCAGATTGTAGGGTTGTCAGGGACACCCGCTATATAGCACACCGTTTCAAAGAGACCAAATACAAACAAACAAATCAAAACACACTCTAAGCTGAATGTTACTTGTGATGTAATTCTCTCACCTCAGCTGAATAAAGCAGAAGGAAGACTAAGGATGCATCACCTACCATCACACTACAAGTCTTATCAACTCATGAGGTGATTCTACACTCAAATATATTGGTGCATGTTTAAAATGTCATATGTATGTCCCATTAAATTTTAGACATACATAAGTGTATTTTCAGAGTTTTCAGACTTTTTTCCGTGTAGTTTTGTTGGCCCTTCTTAACCAGACCATGTGTTGATAAATGCAGCGGCTGAAAACAACTACTTCAATAACACAACTCAAAATATTCACAGTTAAGCCAAGAATGTCCAACATTGAGGGAAGTAATGCTTGTTAAAAGAGAGGAAACTTCTTTGAGCTCCTCAACAAAAGAAGTAGAAAATAATAACATACTGTTTAGATGTCTGAAAAGTTAAATCAATGAGAGCTAAGGGTGGGAAATATTTAGAAAAAAACATCTTCTTTTGTTGCATTACTACAATCTACATTTTAACACTTGACTGGCAAGTTACTGACCAGAATCAAACTTAAAGGTGCTATGAGGAGAATCTATTACCGAAGACATTAAGACTCTGCTACCCATGAGCACGCCCGGCGACTGTCATAATGCTGCGTTACAGTAACCTCAGAACTGGGAGTGACATCAACTCCAACCTATCGGCGTTCCAGTTGAAGTCTGAAAAAAACATGCCGATCTACCAGGCTATTGTTAGCTGTTGTTAGCACACCCTGCGTTGTTGCTCACAAATACCACATGAAGAAAGTGATTATCACTATGGCAGCATTTTTGTAAATATAAGTCCAACAATACTATATATACAGCTGATCTAAAGCAACACACCCCAGTCAGAAGTGCAAATAAATTGATTATTACAGGAGCTAAATAACTGTTCACACTGGGGGCATCCATCTTTGATTGTCAACTCAGGGGTGGCGAGGTTTCACCGAGTTCCCAGTAGGAAAGTCAGACTTTGGGGGACGTTCCGGTTGCAGTTTCCTACTCGGAATCTGGAAATTCCTACTTCTGACTACAACTGGAACGCACCAAAAGATGTGATCCAAGCCAAAGCGTGCGTTTGTTGTGATGCTAATAAAAATGCAGCTTGGACCTTCCTCAGAACTCTGCATTGCTTCACAACTTCTTTTTTCAACAACTTACAAGATGCAAAGCGACGAGGTAATGTATCTCTCTGCAGTTACGTAGCGGTAGTTTTTGATGTGTGACAACAAGCAAGTTTTTGGAAAACGTAGTATCGTAGTTTTGTTGCCGGCTATATATGGCTACTTACAGCCCGGTGCTCTAAGACGTGAATAATAAAAAATAGTTTTAATTGTCTTGTTCCTGAAGTTGAGTATCCAGGCCAGTCCAGCCCTGTCCGACCCGACCGGAAGGCTAAGGAATAGCATTTATAGATAACCTATTTTGATGCTATAAAGCTCTTCTTAAAGTGTGTATTTTGATCAGGCATATATCTAAAAGTGAGACTTTTTTGTAATTACTTAGAAATTCCTCATAGCATCTTGAAACAAGAATATACATTATTTCAAAATTTTAACTTGTCAACATGTTGGCCGGTTCATGGTGCTTTTAATTATTTGCCCTTTTAGTTGGAACTCACTTGTAGAGAGGGAGTGGGGTCTCCAACAAAACAACAACCAGTATGATTTATTAATTTTCCTGCATTCTGAAAAATGTTATTTGACCACTTGTAAGCACCAGTAAGATCTAACGTTAAAGATCAAGATAACGCACACCCCTAAAGAGAGTCAGAGAACTGGCATCTTCAAACAGATGCTGTAAATCTTATCAACTTTGACTTTCTGCAGCTCAAATAAACATATTCTATTGACTGTTTTGATTATTGAGAAATTTATTTAAGAGCGGTTTACAATTTAACAGAAAACAAACCTCATAGTGATAGATCAGTTTTTATGAGGTCTAACATTTTATAGTTACCAGGATATTAAATATGAAGGTTTGTTGTGGCTGTTAAAAGTGAAACACTCTGTTAACAACAGACAGCAACATTGTTCAACAGTTCCTAAATTACTGTAGATACCATTAGTTAGTTAATTAGTTACATTACTTACACTCCGACTGGTCGGCAGTCAATCTCAGGACCATAAAGACAGACAGACAACACTGACATTCACACAAAAAACAAAAACAACCTGAAAGGGCAAATAACTATGTGATAATAAATATGTTATAAAATATTTGTACATAAATATCAATTTCATTAATGAGACAAATCAAAGATATGAATTAAATATTTGTGCTCTGCTCTACTCATGGCACTGGTCATAAAGACTTTGTCAGCACTGCCATATAACATGTAATGATGTGGCCGAAAGAAGTAAATCATCTACTAGCCTGTTGAATTTTATCACATACTGGCCATAAAAATGAAGAGAAAATGGTGGGCAATGATTATCAGTCATTGTAAAAGCTCAGTAGAAATGTCTGATCTGATTGTTGTGCCAGTAAATATGAATGAATACTAAACAACACATAAGAGCTATAATGGCTCATATTTGGTTTTTGTTTGTTGATCAAACCCTGAAATTCTTTGGGTTCAGTTAAAAAACACTCACAATTGTAGGTTATTATCATCCAACCCAATTTGAATCTTTCTGTCTTCAGGCTTTAAAGACAGAAATTATTTAAATTGCTTTGGACTTGGGATTTGTATTTTTTTTTTTTTTTGTATTTTACTTTTTTGAGAAGTCCTTTGGTAGGACAAGTAGTTCTCAAGTAGTGGGTCGAGGCCCAAAAGTTGGCCACAGTGCTGTTTTCAAAGTGCCACAAATGTGTGCCAGAGGAAAAAAGTAATCCTGGGAAAAAGTTAAGAATCTACTACGACCATAAACAGAAAAACGTGCTTTACATACTGTACTCCTTCCAAAAAAAGTGAGTAAACATTTTCTTGTGAGATCTTGACTTAGTGTCTCATCATCTCAAGAAAACAAACAAATGGTTTGTCAACAGAAACGTGTTCACTTATCAAGAAAAATGAGTATATAAATGCAAGAATGTCCTCTAAGGGATTTTGGGGCGTCAGTGGCACAGTTGGATAGTGCGCTTGGTCAGTGATCAGAAGGTTGCCGGTTCAAGCCCAGCTCCGGGCAACACATGGCGATGTGTCCTTGGGCAAGACACTTAACCCCAAGTTGCTCCCACTGCTGCGTCAGTGGTGTGTAAATGGGCATGAAAGGGCGTGAATGTGTTAGAGATACTGATGGATAACTAACACAGAAACTCTGAACCATCAGTGAGTGAATGTGAGAGTGAATGGGTGTGAATGGGTAGGTGTGACCTGCGGTGTAAAGCAGCTTTGAGTAGTCAATGACTAGAAAAGCGCTATATAAGCTCAAGTCCATTTACCATTTACCATTTTGGTATGATGGTCTTTTCAAACATGTTGTCCTGATCTTTGTTTTGTTACGTTTTAATCATTTAATCAATCAATTTATCTTTCAATAGATTTGAGAGATTAAATCTTTTCCAAGATGTTCGGTCACAAATTTCATGACAGCATTTTCACTAATTCAGATTATCCAAGTCATTTAGTCTGTGGATCAACCACAGACTGCACATGAAGATGGACAGGCAAACATCTGCCTGGAAGTGAAGCTAGAATATTTCGAGCTCTCTCTGCTGACAGGTTGTGATCCACGTTATAAACCCTTCTTTTTCATGTATAGAGCAGCAGAGCAGCACCTGCTGTTCATATTTTTAAAAGCCAATTCAAGACCTACCTTTTTAGTCTAGCTTTTTGCTGATTATTATCATCACTATTATTATTATTATCATTATTTAATCTTATTTATATTTATTTTAACCCCCTTAATATGTTTTATTATTCAGCTTAGTTCAGATTTATTGTTTGGAATGTTATTATCTGTTTATTGATTTTCTTTCCACTTCTGTGCATTTTATCTAATTTTACCATATTACTATTTAAAATGCATTTTATTTACCTATTTATTTTTATATTTAGTTTTTTTAATCTTATTTCTTATCAAGATTTTATTTCATTATATTTATTTATTTATTATTATTATTTTAAATTATTATTTTAGTCTTAGTTCTAGTGTTCCCTCATTTTTTAATGAAAGATGGCGTTTCCTCAGTCCTCTTACTCTTGTTAGAATCTCTTCTTCATGTCTTTGTATGTGTGTGCAAGTGAGTGCGTGTGCTGCTGTATGTGGATTGCAAGGGTGGGGTTGAGGGAGGGGAGGTTGGCAGGTTGTATTTTTCATTGTATTTAATTTTTTACCTTTGATTATTTTAATTTTATTTTCTTCAATTCTGTGTGAAGCACTTTGTGCTACACAATTTTGTATAAAAAGTGCTATACAAATAAAGTTTGATTGATTGGTTTGATGTATGTTGTAGAATGAAAGGGGGAATCAGTTAAACATTAAAGTGCAACTAAAGAATGCATTATATAATGGACACAATGTCAGTATCTGCAGATAACTGCAAAAACTTGATTATTAGTACTGAAAGATATACGATTTTTTGTATTCTTAACATTAAAGGTACAGCAACTGCATTTAAGTTTATACATTACAACCCCCTCCTCCCCCGCCTTCAAGTGAGGAAATCCTGATTTGTGTTTATAGTCCACAGTATGAACTCGCAAAGAAGTCTGGGGCATGCTATGGGACTCAGGAAATCACTTTCAGTGTTAACAAATAGGCACAATGTCAAAAACACCCTGCAGAAGTCAGTGTTCATCACATGATTTATATCCGAACTTCAGCATTATATGTTAAGAAGTGTATCAACAGCATTGATTTAAAGCACATGATTACAATGGAGAAAGAAAGCTGCAGAGTTTTTGCTCCATATCCAACAGCAATCCTGCTGGTGATTGTTTAGAGCAGATGTACAACAGAACTTTGCTGTTTTGTGAAAACACTTCCAATGTCCAGATATACAATTCAGTTCGTTTACCCCTTCCTGCAATCAAATGTACATCTCCTGCTGCAGCGTTGCTTTTATCCATCCTGTCAAGTCTCTCTTTTCCTGGTTTGCAGGGTGATGTCATCAGCCCTCCCCACTTGCCTCTGTGAACATCTCTGAAAATTAATTATTCAGACATGGGCCAAGTCGGACTTTATGGAGATTAAAAAAATCTCAGCGGTGTGAGCAAAATTATCCAGGTAAAGTCTTCATGAAAAATGAGGATGTTTGACTTCATACATACCGCTGCAAATAATTCAGAGGTTTTTTTACAATTGTGAACTGGGTTTATGTAATGTAGACATCTCAGTCAAGCTGTTGTTAGAGAGTCCTCAACCCCTCAAAGACAGATATATCATATTTGATATGATCAACAAATTTTAACAAAAACATCTGAATACAATCAGATAAATGATAAAAATGTCCTCAAGTGGATTATGAGTTTCCAAAAATGCCTAATGTATCAAATGAGATACAAAAAATATGTGTTAAATTTTATGGAGATTTTGATCTTTATGGACTTCTTTAGAAATTGAATAAGCATTTCAGTCCAATAAATTAGAATCTTCTGACTATAATAGGTCTCTTCAGGCTTTGAGGGGTTAACTCTTAATGAGGATAAACACTAAAAATGAACCAAGGAGACAGAATCAGTTACTACTAAACTAAAAACAAAGTCTGTATGTCTAAGTGTTTGACATCAGAACTGTTTTTTCCACAAAAATATTCAGTAATCTGTTTACTAAAACACAGTTTAAGCGTTTACAGTAAAAAAGAGAAGAAAAGAATATATTTTATTCAGCTGTATGTTTAAGTGTTTTAAAAATTACCAGCATATTTTACAACCACAGCTACCAGACTTTTTGGTAAAAGCAATAAACTTTTTTTCTTATTTTTCTAAATGTAAAAAAGAAAGAGAGAGGGTCTTGTTCTTCCCCTCCCCAAAGTCTTAAACTATCTCTGAAACAGAAGGGGTTTAAAAAAGGAAGTTTGCTTACTCAGAGCTCTGACAGACACTTTGCTTTTGTAATCGGTGGCTGTGTGTTGCGTAATGTGCTGGAATATGAATGAACCCTTTCAGGTCAGCGTAAAATCATCACAGATGAAAGTGTCAATCTCTACACAAATATCCATGACTAAATACACAAATTAAGTTTCATGAAAGCAGAATTTAGAGAAAACTGCACGAATAATTCAACTGCTACTTTACTGCTTCAAACTCTGAAGAGATGAGAACAAATGAGGAGGCAGATTCTTGCCAATTGGACACAGCATTTGAAACTAATCTAAATGTTGTGGATCATCATTAAAATTTCAGCTCCCTCGACTGAGGCGACATGCTCTGAATGGACCTCTGCTCACATTTAAGTAGGACACTGAGCTGCCAGTTATTCGAGGTCACCAAACTTAGATAAGCACTTGATTGAGTGTTGTCCCAAAATATTAAATCAATAAATCTGTTTCCAAGAAAATGTCTAAATAATCCAATAACTGTTTTTTGAAAGAGAAGTACAAATTCTGGCATTTTAGTAATGATTAATTCTAAATACAAGAATGAATACTTCATTATTCCATCATAGTTCTACAGGTTTATTAGAAAGCTTGTTTGATTTTCATCAGATATTTGTCTTATTGACAAGTTTGCATTCTGCTCAAATTTTCCTTTCTTATTTTTGTTTACATATAACAAAACTACTCTCACGGCTTTCACTCTGCCTACATACTCAAACACGAATACATAGAATCACTTCTTAAAACTGTAACTCCTTCACAGTGGTTTTATTTCTCCACGAGGGGCAGACTTCAAGAGGTTTTAAGTAGAGCTGTAACGATTCCTCGGATAATCCCGATTACTCGATTACAAAATATCCTCGGGGCAAATTGTGTGCCTTGAAGCCTCATTTAATATATAATTATACATATAAAATATATATCTGGACTACTATACAGTGCACGGTGTTTGACACGGACGGTCATTTCTGTGGCACAACGCGCCTGCTACCTCCGCTGCTGCGCGGCTTGTAAAATCATGAAGGAAGAGAAAAGAGGGACAGAAAGGAGAGACCACAGAAGAAATGGCAGAGAGTGTCCCAAGTGTGTGGTCACTACAAGAAGGGACGAAAAGAAAACACAGTGCAGTGTGTCTGATGTCAAATGGAGTTAGCTTAGCACGTAGCTTAGCATGATAGCAGGTCGTCACTGCTGCAGCATGTCAACAGTAAACATCCAGTCTGTGCGTCAAGTCCGCAGAGCGACACAACAGGATGACACTCATGATACATCAACAGAAACAGCTAATATGATCAATAACTGAGATATGGGCTAGTAAATAACCTACTTTGATTATGGCTCCGTGTAAAGGCTGGTTCAGAACGTAAATCAATGAGGAGGCTGCTTACCCAGAATCATGTGAATTTTGTTCACATACTTTTCACATCCAATAACTTTACATTAAATTTGATCGCAGAGAGTAGAACAGGAAACACTGACAGTGAGTAGGAAGCAGGTGTAGGGAATGTTTTCATATGTTATAGAAATGTACATTAGCTAGTTACATTATCTTAGTATCTAAGTATGATATTATTTGGTCCTAGAAATAAAGTAAGCAAAATAAGATCATCAATATGGTACAGTAGTAAAGGCAATAATTCAGCAAAAAGAGACAAGCATGAATACAAATAAAATAAAAATAACCAAACTTAAAAAAAATATTGAACAAAGCAAGATATGGCCCAGAGTAACAACAAAGTGAGTTGACAGTGCTGCAGTCTGATAGTGGCTTTTCTGTTTTGTGTGTTACTAATAATAATAATGTGTAGTGATTCGATGAGTTCAAACCCAGCTCCAGCTGTCACATGATGATGTGGCCCTGGGAAAGACACTTTCCCCTAAGTTGCGTCCACTGCTGCATCTAGGCCTGTCACAACAACAAATTTTGCTGGACGATAATTGTCCAAAAAATTATTGACAATAAACAATATTATTTTGTTTTTATTTCTTCATTTTTTCATTAAGGTAATTAGAATATGTGTCATAATAAAGTGGGTAGACCCTATCAAAAGCAAGAAACTTTAATTTCTCAAGAGTATTTAACTGTCATTGGAACGTCAAGATCTTTTAAATAAAATAAATTAAACAAACAATATAATAAATTAAACAAAGAAAAAAACAATGAAAATTAAATGGGAAAATTCTTGGGGTCTTTTAAGGAAAATTGCATGTAAATAAAAATAATTATACTTATCAAAAACAATAAAAAATAGACCCTGTCTCTGTAAAGAAAAAACGAAACTCCGATTAAAACACACACAAGAATAAAAACAATAAATAAAGGGAGTTTATACAGTTCCTGAATTGTTTGTGACATGTACTTTCTCCCAGTCAATCGGTACCGTCTGTCAAACGTTTGTAACATTGCTGGCTTTTCAACCGTATTGAAGGGTTGCATTTCTTTTGCAATGTAGCAAACAGCACTGTCTGCACCATTTTGCGCTGTTTTATTTATATTTACTTTGCGGACCAATTGTCTCAGTAAGGGTGGACTGTCAGGACGGAGGCTCCGCTGCACCTCCCATTTTTCTTCTTTGTCGCCACTACTTTCAAAATAATACGACATATCTGCTCGTCGGTGTTCATGAGCTCACACCTTGTTCATTCTGTTTAAAACCAAAATATTCTCACACTGGGGCAGCCTGCTTTAGAACCGTAGCTTTCGTGCCATCATTCATTTTAGCGTTTGTTTCCTCCTTACTCTTCACGACGCTCACTTCAGCTCCCCGTGTGTGTAACCGCGAGCGGCCCCGCCTCCCCCTCAAAGATTACATGTCTGACAGATGGGTCACTCAGCTATAAATCTTCTAAATCCGCTATAGAACCAACGCACCCCGGTGTTAAGAAAGATGGACCGAGTGAGCCATCTTCTAATTCAGCCTCTTTGGTAGAAAGAGAGGAGGAAAACAAACATGCATGCACGTGTCAGTTTATCGAGGCCGGCAAACTTACCAAAGTCATTTTTATTTATTTTTTATTCATTATTTTATTTTCGGTTAATTGATTTATTGATTATCGTGACAGGCCCAGCTGCATTGGCGGGGTGTAAATAGGCATAAAAGTATGTGAATGTGTTAATACTGATGTACAACTGACATAAAATCTCCAACTACGTATGTGACAGTGAATGGGTAGATGTGACCTGTGGTGTAAAGCTGCTTTATAGTCAAAAGACTAGTAAAGTCCTCTATAAGCTCAAGTCTATTTACCAGAAGTGGGAGAAAGTCACTGTTTTGCAAGTCTCCAGTAAGTCTCAGGTCTTTAAACCCAAGTCTCGAGTCAAGTCTCAAGTAAAGACGTGCAAGTCCAAGTCGAGTCTCAAGTAAAGACGAGGCAAGTCAAGTCTGAAGTCATAGGCGTAAAATTTTCAAGTCCTTCCAAGTCATAAGCCCCGTTGACCAAATTAAAAAAAAAACAATAAAAACCAGGACAGTTTCATCATTTTATAAAAAACAACCAGGTCAGTCAGGGCAGGACATGAAAACAGGACACGTCATGGGAAAACAGGACACTTGGTCACCCTGGGCCTTAACTTTACAATTATTTTCAGCTGACGTCAGTCTCAGTTTTTTGCCATGGCGAGTTCACGAGCAAACATATACCATTGTTGCATATAACGGATGCTTAGCTAAAGTTACCCAAAAGGATTGTCGTTGCCTCTCCGTCTGTTATTCTCGCGCTGCAGGTTTTGCAAACGGCAATTTGTTTTTTGTTTATGACATCGTAGTTTGTGAATGCAAATGAAATTATCCTCAGTAGCATGGTTCCACATCTCTGGGTTGTTCCTTCACTCCTGCAGTCTTGCGCTCAGGATAGTAACTGTGTAATCCAAACCCTCTTTGTTTATTCTTCTAAACACTGATTGGACGTTAATAGATGCCCCACAGAATGGGGCAGATCCTGTGGGAAAAAAATACTGTCTTGCTGGAAATGACAAAAATCAACCACTTAGTCGAATTATTTGAACCGGGGCACATATTCTCAACAGTTACACTGAAAATTTCAAGTATTTTCAAGTCCTCAGACTAAAGTCAGAGTCAAGTCCCGAGTCACTGATGTCAAAGTCCAAGTGGAGTTGCAAGTCTTTGATGATATTGTCAAGTCGAGTCCTAAGTCATCAAAATTGTGACTTGAGTCTGACTTGAGTCCACACCTCTGCTATTTACCAAAAGTTAAAGAAAATCCTGGGAAGTTTTTTTTAGATTGCATTCACTCCTTCTCTGCTCCTGTGTGGTGCCATACATGACATCTTGAGATTAAAGAGGCTCCAGCTCTAATGGGGGCAGAACAATGGATGCATCGGAGGGACACACGTGTCTTATTTTGGACGAACTGTTGACTGACACAAGTCTGGCATTGTGTCCCACCCCTGATCCTTGGGAGGGGGTTTGAGACAAAATCCTGGCAGCCAAATGTCAGGTGTGCAGCCGGTTTCACTTCTTCACAAAACAGGAATGGCAGATAAACCGGCTTGATGCATGCTAGACAGTGTATGGGACTTTGCCTACAGCATTTGGCAGACTAATTACTTTCTATTACATCCGTCTATTCTATGAAACAGGGATTAAGTGTCATAACTCTCTAACTGAGGGTCACAGAAAAACTGTAGATATCACATATAGATGGCACCAGACCACACTGATTGAGGAACTGAACTTGCAAGTTTACATCTGTAAGTGGATGATCTGCTGTTTCTAGTCCCTTGGAAAGATCATTCCTGTTGTGCCCTCTCTCCCTGAATATGTGTAACAGACCCCACCAGGACTCATATTCAGTAAGTGCCAGATCACACATACAAAGAGGAGTGAGGGTAGTTGAGGTGCTCACTGGGAACGCCCTCACGTTTATGAATGGAGGTGTAATCAGACTAAACAGGGCGAAATATCTGTGATCAGGATGAGTTAGTAAAGACTTTAATGTTGTGCTCCCACATGCTAGTTCTTGTTTTTGAAAAAGAGTTGCATGCTTGCATTGACTATTATGCAAATGAGACGAAGTGCTGCAGGCGGCATGATGGTGCAGCAGGTAGTGCTCAACAACATTTCTGCTTTGTACTGCTGAGTTTGTCCGCGTGTCTCTGTATGAAGTCTGCCATTTCTCCATGTGCATCTGTGGGTGTTCTCTGGTTTCCTCCCACATACTGTATCAAAAGCATGCTAATTACCTCCACCAAGGAGGTTTTGTTACTGCCTGTGTATGTTTGTTTCTTTGTCTATTTGTTTGTTAGCAAGATGACACAAAAACTACTGGACGGATTTCGCTGAAATTTTTAGGAGATGTTGGTAATGGCCCGACTTAAAAATGATTAAAATTTGGAGGTGACCCCTTATGCAAGCACTTCTGATTTATTTTTAATGAACAATAATTCACACATCATTGCCACAGTAATAAAGAGCAACTTGACAGAATTATGAAGAAAATCACAAAAAAAGAGGTCACAAGGTGATGTTGTACATTGGAAAAATTCTAACTGCTTCTAAGTCGAACCACCATGCTGTACCATAAAAAAACCAATACAGTTGTTTTTTTCATTAAGATTATCACAGAGGACAAAAAAATGTAGGCTTAATAATATTTTGTTAGTAAAAGTAATGGCCCAAGACTTCAATGAAAACCCCCTTTTCCATCCAGACAACCAGTGCAATGCTAACCTCTGCGTTGGCCTACAAAAACAGGTCATCCCCACACCACTCCATGGGAGACACCTCCTGAGCCAGGGGTTTGTTCAGCCCGGAAAGCAAAAGCCACATCAACTTTTAGAAAAAGGAATGGCCAAACACAGCCTGTGAGGACTTACAGAGAAGTGACCTTTCCTGGGCAGGGCTGAAACAGTGAGGTTTGTATAGATGCAAAGAAACAGCAAAGACATTTTTCAGAGACAGCTACGTGCAGTGTGTACGTGTTGAAAAAGAGTAAAAAACTGGATGGTATTTCTTAAAATACTGTTACTTTCAAAAAATTGTTTATTTAATTGTAATTGTCTTCTGCCCTCTAATAAGGAGAATATTATGGAAAATTGACTATATGGTATTTTCTTACGTATCTTAATTTGGGGACCATTGTTTTTTTTCCCTACAATGGGAGATTCATTTTCCAGCTTGCAGGTTGAATCTTTGTTATAGGTTGTAAGTAAAGGGCATACATTTGCACCCTTATTTTATTTAATCATAAAACCACATTTTAAAACATGTTTTAAACATGTTTTAAACAAGTTCTTTCAGACTGCATTACTTCTTTTTTAGTAAGGATGTATGCTATCAATGGCCTGATATTGTTTTCACAGATACAGCACAAAAAGTTATTATTGACTTAGGCAGACTGAACACCTGCTGATGATATTAGTGGCCAACGAAATAACATTTTGTTATATTTTCTCTGATGTTCATTATTCTGTTTGTTGATTTTAATAAAACATGAAGATGATATGAAAATATGGAGCCAGGTTTATATCTGTGGAGAATGTTTTGAATTCAGAAAGGCGTGATTGAGGATTTGAAAATTAGTTAAACAATGTGCACCTATACCAAATATGATAAGGAAACGCATTAAAGAAAATACACCATCAATGGGACAGAATTCTCCTCTTCAGGTGTGAGAGTCAACAAACAGTAATGAGCAAAGATAAGATAATCCTGTATTGAGCCCTGAGGGGAAATTCAGGTGTGAGTACAAAGGGAAGTGCCATGTATTAAGGTCAATAGAATAGCATATAATAAAAAAGATATAGATCAATAAACTGTAAGAAATAGCAAACAAACAATATAGAAAAAGTGGAGGTATTTACAAGAATTAATATTAAAAACTATTAAGTGTCATTCAGTGTATTTAAATAACACATTAACAACATAATAATAATACTGGCTGGTGGGTTTCAGCATTAAAAATTCCATCTAATTCACTCTCTATGACTTGTGGAATTGGGGTAATGAATCTATAAATACTAGAATCCATAAGCTGGACAGAAATTCACAGTATCAAAATGGACCCCATCCCTTGGCGAATGAGCCTCTGTGAGTTTTAACCTGATTCGCTGATGGACCTCATTTTTATTGGCTGTCATTTTATTGGTGAACCTATCACACTCCACTCCACACGCGGAGCTTCTCTCAGCCACAGAAACCAGAAAACACCACAGTTGTTCAGTTTTGGTGATCACTTGAGCCATGACTTCCTACTAATTGATCAAATATTTTAATGAAGAACAGCCAACAAACACTGGATACTTACTGGGGTGTAGAAGCAGAGCAGACAGGCAGCACACACCCCTGTGGCCAGCGAGTGTTTACGCTCTCTATCTAGTCAGCACCCACTCTCTCTTCCTGACACTATCCACTGTCCTCTTTCCCCCAATAAGGGCAGAAAAAGCCCTAAAAATAGCATTATGAAAAAAATGGTTGCTGATTCACTGGGGCATCTTTAAGGGCAAGAATGTTCAAACAAATCCAGTCAAATGTCTCCTTGTATGACACAGGATAGTAGTTATTCTCCTTTGAAGTGTTTCATAATTCATAAACCCACTAAAATGTCCCTTATTGCTTACCGTATATGCTCAGACATCAATGCTTTCCCCTATGAGGCGGCAGACTTGTAAAACTGACAGATGCATCTCAGGGTGGGGCCTCCATCTTTATTTGAAAGCAGCCGAACAAGTTCCAACAAACACATCGCAGGGCTAATTGTATTGAACATGCACGGCTAATGCGTTCCAGCTATTAGAACGGTGCCTTAAGCTCTGCTCTCTCTGCTCGCACATATTTTTACAACAGTTTGGGGAAACAGCTGTATACGTCCTGCAGTTATAGGAAGACACTGCGTGCAGCGCTGTTGAAAAAATGAGTCTGCTCTGCGAGTTCCCACAAAAATACAGCAGCAAACAGGCAGAGGGAGCGACCTTAAATACCCTCGGCTGAGGAATGATGCTGCCTTCAGTTGCTCCTTGGAAACTCCCTTTTTAGCAAGAAGAGAATTTGAATGTCATGCATTAAAGTGTTTGTAGCTTAACGTTATGTACTGATCTTCTGCACAGAATTAAAAGGTCTTTTTCATGTAATCATGCAGTTTTATTAATAAACAAAGATGAGGAAATAATGTGCTCATAAGACCTAAGAAGACTGAACAATTCCTGGACAAATATTTGTGTTCATTTTAGGTAATTTTGTCAAAAATGCATAAACTTTCTGCACTGGGGGGCTCTAAGATCATGACTTACAAATTAGAGCTGAGATAGATATCAAGTTTTATTTCTGAAATGAGATGAAGGGTAGACAATATGGTTTATATTATTATGATTCATGTTGATTATAAAATAGAAGCAAAGTCTATTAAAATATTGCTTACAGTAAGAGCCATTTACAGTAGTATACTTAAAAACAACATAGTCTCTTTAAAATGATCAGTAAACGTTGGAATTATAATTTCATGGATTTTGTGTTTTAGTAGCATTTGTTATTAAAATTCATTAGTGTTAATTCCTGTTTGATGATATGTAAATTGAGTTCTCACTCCAAAATCTGAAAGTTTGATTTTTTATAATCAATAATTGTGGTCAATAATGCACACTATCTCAGTTGCACAAATATGTTGGGAATGTTTAAGGTGGGTGGCACTGTTGAAAAAAATGATATAATTTGAATTTTATCTTATTTAGACAAAGAGTTCCCAAACTTTTTAATTCATGATCTCCAAATTAATGATACTGGGGACTTGAGTAAGACCTGTGCTGAAAAAATAAATGACGTAGCAATAAATCTTCACCTTGTAAATACATGTATCACTACAGATTTTACAGAGCCGATTGTCCCCAAATGCTGTGACGGCAGTTTTAATCAGGACCTCAGGTGATCCCACCTATGGTTCAGTTTACAAAAAATTCCAAGCTCTCTGAGGTTTAAGAGTCTTAAGTTGTGGGGTCCTTTAAATCTCTTCACAGATGTTATTGTTTTTACAAAAAAGAGCAAGAGTTGACAGGAATTCTGTCAAAGTTTTAGTTAATGTCAACTGTTTAAGTATATCAGGATACATAGTGCTGGAAAAACCCTGCCCGCTGTGGGACCCCCACTGTTTGCTACTTTACAGAGCAGCAGACCCCTTACATCACTGGTGTGTTACTTTTGGCCCCAAAACAAAATCAGGCAGGCAAAGCTTGTGGGAAAACTGACAGAAAATCTGCACATTTTACAAAAGTGGTGTAAATATAAACACTGGGTCCACTGATTTCTAAAAGGTGACTAATGGATTGCAATTCCATTCTGTCATTCAATAAATCGATCAAAATAAATGACTAAAATATTTTTAGCCTAGCCTTCACAATCATAAAAAAGATAAAGCAGCATAAGGCGGTTACAGTGCCACATATGCCCATACTGTGATGTACGGAAAATGAAGCATTAACAAAACGTAGGTGTAGTTTACTCTAGAGACAGAAACAAGAGCTTTTGCTTCATAAGGGACCATGAGCTTCAAGCCATGTTGAGAAACATTCACTGCCACATCTTGAAGATTCGAAATCGAGGCAACTGGACTGTGTTCAGTTTACAGAAGACGTTTTGCTTCTCATCCAGAATTGAAGAAGCTTCTTGGATGAGAAGTCAAACACAGTCCAGCTGCCTCAACTTTGAATCTTCACAGTAAACATGACCTGGATGAATGAGAATCTACACAGACGTATTCACTGCCACAGCACTCTCCTGCTCGAACAATACATCGTAGGCCTCCTGAAGACAGCACTCAGCAACAGTTTTTTACGTCACACAAACCTTTGTAGACATTCTTGTTTAACAAAATATATTTGACGTATTATATTTATTAATTAGTTTAATTGGAGATCTACATCTCTACCCCCCACAGTCTGTCTTTCTCTGCCTGTAGTTATTCTGTGCCTATATGTCAGTAAAGCATATTTCTAATGTAAATATAGTTGTTTAATAAAAGCAGGATTCTTAATGACTCTAATAACAACTCAAACCACTTCTGTATGGATATAACAAACACTGCTGTCATATATCCAGTAAAAAAAACGAACAAGTCTTTTTCATGTAGTCATCATGACTTTGTTGGTCACTTCACTTATTGACTTTTCTTCTGTAGAATCGCGTCTATTGAATTGAAAGCATCAGAAAATGTCAAATATTTTAAAGACAATGAAAAATTACACAGTTGTGGCTGCCTCTCACAGGAGGATGAGTTCTGTAATCATTGGTTATTTTTACACAAATCAATGAGTAATCGTGCTTATTAATCATGAACTTAATATCAATAAAAAAAACAGAGATCAACTTTCCAGAAGCAAACAGCCCCTGTAAATTCTCTAACATGTTCTAAAAACATTTGTTTTTACTTAAATCTATTAAATATAGAAACAAATGACTGAGTTTCTGTTTTCTCTGGTACAACCCATCATTAAAGCAAAAGCAATGAGCGGTGAGTACATGCAAGAAACTGGCAAAATGACATGTACTGCAATACAAGGGTGACAACGCAATCTGTCACAACACATCAGACTACCATATGCAGAGCCACGTGTCATGATTTCTTTTTCAGTTTTTTTTAAACATTTTTAAAAAATCATGAACTCACACATCAGCTTAAACACAAACCGGATGTCCACAATTTCCATAAATTACTGATTTACTGAACTGAAAAATTCTGATAGATTATTGCAAAACAAAATATCAAGACATAAAGATTCATCAGTATTTTTGAACACCTTCAAGTAGCAAGGTACATCTATTATTATGAAATATTATTTACATACTTGTGCAATTCAGACAGTGATCTCTCACTCTCTTTTAAATATATGGGAGATTATTAAGTTTCTGTATTTTTAATACCACTCATGATTACATTACGAGGATATTAATGTTGAAATATTGCAAAATAATAATGGTTTTATTAAAATTTTTGCAGACAAAAATTGCCCATATCGGGGTGTAAGATTTTTTCAGTTTTGTTGCCCTTGTAATAATTGTGTATTTGGTCACATCAAAATTAAATATGCTACCTGATATTGTGAAGACCATTTTTGGTATAATTTTCAGCCAGAATTACCCAGCCCTGATATTTACAAATCTTTCTGGAAATGTCTATATTTCAGCTCCATGCAGAAAATCTGTTTTTATTAAATATAAAACTATTTATTGTGCCAGCTGCTGTCAAAGCAATCCCTTGCCTGATATCTTCTCACCTGGGAATAAAAAAACCTCCCACAGTCACCTTGCTGGATCATCCCTGCAGAAGTATTATTCACCATTCACACTTGTATTGTCTGACAGCCTTTGAAAGCATCATGCCATGCTGTTACATGTTTCCTATCATACACCAACTCCAAACTACGGCAACGTAAAGAGGACAGTTTAGAATAATTTGCAATCACGCTGAGCCAAGTTTACACTCACAAACAAACCTTCTCCCCGGGGCTGAAGCCTCACGCTTCGGCAAATGAAACATTAACAAGCAACTCTGAGACGGCTGTTTGATATGTTCAGAAGTCCAATCTTTAACGTCAATAATGTGCAGCAAAATGATTGCTTAAAATTTGCATGCCAGATGTTGATCGAGCGCCTCAGTGAAGTTCGTGTTGCCAAAGCGAAAGCAAAGGTTACAACGCCACGGTGGGACGTAATAACTCCATGACACGTTATTCAGGTCACACGAGGGAATAATAACCCTCCGGACGGGTGTAATAAGAAGCTGGTAGGATGCCAGAGGTTGTGAGGGGAAACGATGACTCGGGCCCATGAACCAACTCCTCTCAAGTCTTTGGTAAATACCCGGGTACGTGCTGTTCTCTCGCCCTTACGAACCTTGCTTCCAAACCCGCCAATTTAACTTTATCCGGCCACTGGATCAAATACACAGTCCGTACAAACTCTATTTACCAGTATTTCAAATGGCAAAAACCTGAAACTGAATTCGGCTTCCAAAATGGCGAGGGCAATTTTACACAACTTGAACTTTTAATACCAATTCTCAATTCAAACCCGCAATCTGACCCCGAAAGAAGATATCACCGTGGGCGTACGGGTAGCGGTGCAAACCAGTAATAAAGTCGCACATTCGCAGTAAGAAAGTGCTTCTGTCTTCATGAAATGTGGGCCGAATGGTAAAACAGGCTCTGAAATGTCTTGAAGGATCCAAACAATGCTCACTTGGATGTGTTGAGGCTGCATATAAGATATACAACTTCAATTTACTCAAAAATCTATGTAGTTCGGCGAGGGCAACTTCACCCCATATGACATAATAAATAATACCACGGTGATCATGTTAAAAGCGTTGTTGATATGAGCGTTTGAAGGCTTACATGCAGCCACCTTTTTTTGCAGTAGTGTCAAGCACCCCGTTTTTAGAGAAGCTGTCATTGGCTGGACTGCTGTCATTACAAAAGACACCAAAAAAAATTAACCAACCTACCGCATATGCAAGACGAAGCTCGTATCCGTTTATTATTTAGAGTTCCAGTTCCCGTGCATTCCTCCTTTTACTGGAACCAGTGTCGATCTCCGTGGGTTAAACTGTGCGGGACACAGCGCCAGGGTTTAACCTGAAATGACCCGCGCTGGTGCAAATCAGGCGAGAGCTCTGCGTGTGCGTCTGCGTGTGCGCTGGATCTGTGTGCAGAGAGACACGGCTACACGGGAGTCTGACCAAAAGAAAAACTTCAACATGGAGCCGAAAACAAACCTCAAAAAGCGACACAAGAACCAAACTGACAATTGTAGCGCTCGGTGTGATCGCTACGGGGAATCAGAGAGCTGATTCACGGGCAGGAACAGACCGAAATAAGCCTCGCCCTTATTACTAACTCCCCAAGTTTTTTTCCTGCTCTTCTCTTTTCGATGGCGGTCGGCTGTTTTTACAGTAGGCCTGGTACATGCCGACAGGGCAGGAAGCACACTGCTCCAACTTAACTGTGTGGGGCTGCATGTGTGTGTAGGGGAGGCAGGAGGAAGACGTGGATAATATGATTAATATTTTTAATTCATGCAGCCTTATTAGTCTATCAGCAAGCAGTGGCGCCCACAGATATGGCTGGGTCCCTGAAAGGTTCCATAAATGGGCCCCTGGCTTGGTTATAGCACTTCTTACACAGAAAATTTGGGCTTCACCAATAGGTGATTTTTTTAGGTTGGTTGAAACACCACCTAAATTTCATCTTAGTCCCTTAAAGTAGTGATTTTTGACCAATGCCTCACTAGATATATTAATATGACATAAAAGAAAAAGTGTAATAGCTCTGACTGATAATTTAGCAAGAAAACACCATATTCTCAATTATAATTCCTCCTCAGGTTGAAGTGAAAAATAAATTACTTTCTTACAAAATGGCTGAAAAAACACGTTATTAACGCAAAAGCTGCATTGTTTTTGGTATGAAATTATTGGGTCTTACTTTCTAATATGCCCTGCTATCAAGCTAAATATTTTTTAAGCTCCCCAGAATCTGCTAAGTCAAAAGATAAAAAAGTTGCAATATGCTTATATACATAAAAAGCAAATACCAATAATATTTATATAAGTTGTGATTTGCAAACACAGAAGCCAATATTTGTAGCTATGTTATTTTCGCACTTCAGTTATATTTTCTAACCGCATGCTATGTTAAAAGAAATAAAATTGAAATAGTGACAGCTAAAGACTCAATTAAAAGGCTGAAGTGTAATTAAACCTGTTAAGATAAATTAAAATAAAAATTAAACAACATTAACCAAATTAACTTAACAGAAAGCAGATGTTACACAGACCACAATGATTTTGTTTTTACACAAGTCCTACCTCAAACAGGGCAAAAGCCCTTTTGTTTGATTTGGTGGCCAATTAAAAGCTGTGGAGGGCCAGGCCCAAATCTATCCAGGTGAATCACGTCCCCCTTGGCATGTGGCAACATCCCCCTTGGTGGTCGCACCCACTATTTGGGAAACACTGCACTAATACCGCTTTTCAGCACTAAAACATCACACAGGTTTTTCAATGAGGGTTAAAGTGATAGTTCAGTTTTTTTTAAGTGGGGTTGTATGAGCTCCATATGGCTATTTTTTCCGCCTACAAGAACTCGAATCAAAAAGTAATACCACAGTTTTAGAGTGCTCTACATATGAGTGTTTTTAAGAGCATTAACCTTTTGGAAATAAAAAGTTTATCTAGACCTAAGCCCACTCACGTCGTGTATCCCTCCACTAAACCACTCTGCCTGTAGTAAACAGTACAAGCTCACGGCTTCAGACACCTGTAGTAGACTGATTGAAAGCACATTATATGACAAATATTAGAGGCTAATACACGGTAATCGTTGCGTGTGTGTGCATGTGTGTGAGAGAGAGACGCAGGCACAAGTAGTCTGCACTGCTATGATAAACAAACAGCCTCCTCTACTCTGCTTGTTTGTTTCTGACAGATCATTATAACTTACTTTGAGGAGAAACTGTCATTAGGTCCTTCATGTTTGGGAAAATTTTCAGTTTATCCTCAGGAAACTGAAGAATATCCACAAAACTCCAGGATTCAGAAGAGCAGGGAAGTCTGTTTGACAAGTAATACTGCTGTCCATATCACCTGTTTCCTCTGGCTAGTTCTTACACTTGCCCCACTGTTCATTTTCCGATTCTTTCTTGATGTCCAGTGTCCGTGGATGTTTCCTCTGGATTACTCTGGGTCTGTTCGGTCTCCATCTTCAGAAGCTCTTCTTCTGTGAACTCCGGCTCATACAGGTATCCTCTTGACTCCAAAGTGAATGGAACTTCGTCAGCGCTGTCACAATCATCCTTTTTTAATTTCCTGCACTCTCTTCTTCACATCGAGAGTGAGTTATGATACTTCATAAAAGTTGCATGAAGCTACAACCGACATCTGAAGCTGCTAGCGTGTATGATCAGCTGAGGGGGGCGGAGTGATTCAGCAGCTCACAGCAGCACTGCGCGGTGGAATACATGACACGAGATAGCTAGGTCCGGATAAACTTTATATTTCCGAAAGGTAAATGCACTTTAAAACACCCATATGTAGCGTTCTCTTAAACTGTGGAAAAACTTCTTGATTTGAGTTCTTGTAGGCGGAGAAAATACCCTTTCTTTTTGATACAATAGTTTCCTGTTAGCGTCTATTTCTTCGTGACAGACCCTTATAGACTGTGTCTTACTGAGGAAGAGGAGAGAACTTTTTACTGTATCTGATGTACTTAGAGGCCATATGGAGCTACAACCCCACTTAAAAAAAAACTGAACTATCACTTTAACCTGCTAACAATCAGAAAGTGACTTCTTTCCCTCCGCCAGCAGACCTGGGTCTAATCTGCAGTAGACGAGTTGCATGGCTGTTTTTTGTCCTCTGGCGCATCAAGCTGATGTCATCACGTTGATGACATCATCAGCATGACAAAATACAACCATGTAAACAATGGGAAGGCACATAGAAGCAGTGGGCACAGTTTTAAAGATGTACAATCTTAGCGCTGATTATACAAAGATGAATGGAATAGGTAGCGGCAGAGATGGCAAAGAGTGATGTAAATTACAGACAGAGGGGACTGGCATGATGTTATAGGTTGAAGGTTTTTTGGCCAGTCTGAAAGGGTACAAGAGGCTGTCTACAGGGAGACAAATTTAGGAGTATTTGCAGAAGTTTTTTATCATATTGGTGAGCTCAAAAACACATATTTGAAAACTTTTTAGAGTGAATCAATGTCAAAATGCTGCTCTAACATTTCAGTTTTTACAACAAATACATACATTTTCAAAAATGGTTATCTCATAGACCAACCTCTCCTTTAAACCACATGTGCTAACCCCAGAAACAGAAACAATGGTGAAGTGCAGTGTTGTGTGTGTGCTGCAGAAGCCACTAAGCTTGTTTTGACTTTAAGAGCAAAGTCTTCCACTCCTCTGCAACCACTATGAGCAACAAGTGGACACAGAGAACATACCCACCTCTTGTTTTGTTTGTTTTCATAGGACATGTCTTCTTCTCTGGTTCTGGTGTATGCCTACAGCAGCATTACTGCTTACAGGGCTGGCATATATATTGCAACATTTTCATTATTTTCATACGGACAGATGCATTTCTTAAAACAATGCTGTGTTTGCAGAAAATGTTTTCAAGATGAACAAAATCGTCACTGTGTGAACAGGGCCTCAGTTATGATGTTAAATGTAAACATGGAGAAGTGACATTTTACATTTAAACTTTGGTTTATAAATGTTAGCAGCATGCTTTGGTCCAAAAAGCCTATGAATAAAGCACAGCCGCATTCTTTCCATGCTCACATAACCCCTCTGTTCAGAATGGCTGGATTTGAGGGCTGTCACCTTCATATGATAATGAGCCAGAGCAGAGCAGCGTGCATATGGACAATTCAAGATAGACTTTGCACGACTTACTGCTGCGTAACTCATGCAAAGCACTTTGCTCCAGCCATGCGTCGCTTACAGTCCTAAACACATACAAACCGTGAATTCATGCCAGTTATCACACACATGGTTCCAACAGTGAAGCTTGTTCCTCCAAACAACACAGGCTAGCGTACAACATGCTAACTGCAGTGGACAGCTGCAACTTAGCCTACTTTTTGGGCTAACAGTAGCACAAACAGAGGGGTAATGGGGTGGATGAAGGACTGATTATATCAGCCAGCTATTAAACTTCTCTTCATGAACACATATGAACCCTTAATCCTTGCCGGTTACCACACACACTGTTGCAACAGCGAAGCTCGTGCCCCCAAACATCACAGGCTAATGAACAACATATAAACTGCGGCCTCGTCACTGCAGCAGGACAGCCCCCACTTAGCCTAGCTTCCAGGCTGACGTTAGCAGAGACAGAGGGGTAATGGGGTGGATAAAGGACTGTAAGGACATGGTGTACACTGATTTCTTGCTAAGAATGTAAAGAATTGGGCTGCACTTGCACAGAAGATTCTCCAGCGTGGGGGGGGGGGGGGGGGGGGATTAGGCTTATGCAAATAAAAAATATACTATTGCGTAACAGTATATCCACAGACTAAACATCTTGCCAAATACCATGAATTTACATTATGGTCGGGGTGGGGGTTAGTGGAGGATGCCTGATTGGAGAAGCCGGTCGTGAATCGTCGTCTGAGCTGTGAATATAGAGTTCGGGATCGATGGTAAGTGGTTGCTTTTGATTCGGTGTCATGCGATCAGCGTTCGGCGTGGTCTATTCATCTCAAAGACTCATGGACAAACTGAGCAATGAGACACGGCCGAGTAGAAGTAGGCTTGTCAGCTGATTGGAGGTGTGGTTTGTGGCGTGGTCCTGCTCCCAAACCTTGGTTAATGCATTAACTTAATGAAGTTGCATTTCCACCATGTTCTACCAGCTTAGTTTGTCTCTTTTTGTTTCCATTGCACTCAAAAATGTAATAACTATTATTATTTAGATTACATTTGTGCTCTTTACTTGAAACTTAATAACCTGTTGATTCAACTCAATCAATGTGAGTAAGGAATCCATTTAGCTTGAAAATATTACACACAACTTAATTCCTGTGTGTAAGCTGGACTCAAAATTTTTTATCATAGTGATTGAACACTGAGTTCAGGAGTGCACACGCACAGTAATGCCAGGCGGGAGACTACTCTGCAGATTGATTTCAATGTTGGAGGATACAGAATTCTCTTACTCTCAAGTTGAGTTATTTAACACATATGCA